>DWQW01005537.1:0-17651 GCA_018249695.1 Heliconius erato demophoon
TTCGCTCTGGTGTCGAGGTTAAGCGCAGCGTTGAGTTCTGCCACTCAACACGCAATGCCTCCAGAATTCGGCAGAAAGTGAGGAACGGAGTGTCTTAACACTAGGTTCCCTCTGCCTACCCTGCTGTGTGCGGGATACAGCGTCGTAATTTAATTTATTTTTTTATAATATAGTTAGATATTTTTATATAAAAAATTAACAAAAGTTCGTATAAATCCTATTGAGCTTTAGAAGATATACATCCGTATATCTGTAGTTGTGTATTACGAGTGCGTTTAAAGTATGAAACATTTAAATTTCAAATATACCTATAACATTAATCGTGGCACATGGGCACAAGTGTGAGACTGTACGCGACCGGTTGTAGATTCAATCCCCATTCGAGGAAATGAAATATTTAATATCTTCATTTTCGCGCTCTGGTAGCGAGGCAAAGCGCGGGATTAAGTTCTGCAACTCAACACGCAATTCCACCAAAATTGGGGGGGAAATGGAAAGCGGAAGTGTTTTAATGCGAACGGAATGTTTTAACACTAGGTTTCCCTCTCTGTCCCCCCAGTTCCCTCTGCCTCCCCTGCTATATGCGAGATACAGCGTAAAGCTAAAAAAAAAACGAAAATCAAAAACATTACTAAACAGGTTTACGTTAATGTTTTTACACATGTCTTAAACCTAGCATACTTATATAGCGAAAAATACATTTAACGAATGCCACATATAAAAAAACAAAGTCGCGTCAATAGCGCGTGTAAGTGTAAATTGAGGGCCCAGATTCTGCAGGCAATTACTATCGGGTTGTCGGCCGAAACCCTTCTTTAGGGGACAGAGTGGATTAAAGAGTTGGGCATTCAGCCAAATCGACCTCCAGGTGTCGATAGTCGATAAAGATTGAAGACACTGCTTTATGAGTACATCGCTGTATGTAGTGCATGTATCGTTGCTTCGATTTATTGTGTTGTATTGAAGTTAAATGAACAGGAACTAAATGTTTTATATGTTGAAGAAATTTCGATATTTTTTTGGCCCCACAACCCGCACACAACGGGAGTCAGATGCGAGAGAAACTCGATCGAGAGTTGTCTATAAATTTCTATTTTGTATATCATTGAGAACTATTACTTAAAAAATTTGTAAAATTAAATTTATAAAATGAATATTTTTTTCTGTTTTATAATTAAAAATCTTTATTCCATTATTTGTTCTGTAAGTTCTCACTCGCAATACTCGACACGTTTTGATTACGCGTCAAATAAAATTGGCAAACTTAAGTTTGCGGGCGGGGCATTCTTATTTTATTAAATAAAATTAAATAAAAATAAATCAGCTTCACGCTGTATCCTGTAGACAAGAGAATAGGTAGAGGGAACCAAGTGTTTAGACACTTCGTTCCCCATTTTCCGCCGACTTCTAGAGACATTGAGTGTTGAGTGGCGGAGCTCATGATTGACTTGTCTTGTCTTGAGGAAATAAAAATAAATCGTTGCCCAAAGTGCAATTGAACCTACGACCATCGCTCTAACAGTCCGACGCTGTGGTGTTGCGCTACGACGGCTTCAAATAGAAGAAACAATTATCACATATAGAAATTTATAATATGTTGCAATAAACGCTATTAGTTAAAAACTCTATTAAAGTATAAATAACAATCATAACCAATATTATATTACTAAATGAAGTCAGCTGGATTCTACGTATACATAAATGTATATGTATGTATATCTCTATTCTGGCTACTCGTATTGTCTACTCTTGATTCATCTTAACGAAGAATATTAATTATAATCTAAAGAATATAATTTCTTTTTATCATTATCTATTATCTTCTTCTTCTATATATATAAAAGGACTTGTGCTGACTGACTGAGGTAAGACGCACGCAGAGCCGTAACCGCTGATGGTAGAAACGTGAAATTTGGGCAGATGTTTATTTTTATATTCTGGACATCCACTAAGAAGGGAATTTGAAAAATGTTAACCCTAAAGGGATGAAATAGGGGTTGAAAGTTTGTATGGAAAAAAATTTTAATCTGCACCGATTTTTATAAAATTTGAAATTCAGACTATTAAAAATATTTTATTGAACACGTGTTTCATGGTTTTTAAGAATTCACCCCCTAAGGGTTCAAATAAGGGGTTAAAAGGTTTATATGGAAAAATCTTTAAATTGCCACCGATTTTTATAAAAAATTAAATTCAGACTGTTAAAAATATTTTATTGAACACGTGTTTCGTGGTTTTTTTGGATTCCCTTCTAATAAGCGGGCGAAGCCGCGCGCGCCCTCTAGTCATTGATATTCTTATTGAACTAAATTAATGATAATAAAAAATATTAAAATCTCAATTAAAAAACTGAGTGTATTGGAATTTAAACAATAAAATTAAAAAGTTAACGTTGTGATATTTAAATTAGTGTTGGCAAATAACACTGAATATGTAGTAGTAGCCCGTACATGTTTTTTTAGTTAAAAGTAGAAAATTTGTTATTATTATAATTTTGCAGCCTCTGTCATAGGTTTGGTGATTATTTTGTGTATTAAATATCTTTTTATATTTTGTAACAAATTTTATAATTATCAGTAATAACTGAAAAATATATTTAACGTTTTGTTACTTGTCAATTCGGTTTTGAGCAAATAATAGTAACATCTTTTTCAAGTATTTGACTCATTTTTATTTATTTTGATAAAAGTAGCACTAGTCATTTTTTTTCCAATATTGTAATTAGCTACCAAATAATTATAACATTGGCAAAGAAAACCAAAATTCATATGCAGCCTAATATTTATTATTTTGAGCATATCATTTATGCTTTAATTAAAATTATAAAGTTAACTCCAAACAAACCTAACTATACAGACAAAATGACATGAGTAAGCTTAGATATCACCGAGCTTCCAGTTGAAGTCATATATTGATAGAATAATGGGTTGCATGATACGGTCCGCTTTGATTTGTACGGCGTAAGGAGATTAGTGCATACAAAGGACCAGTATGGGGAAAATGTTTTAGTTATGTACTATCATGTTTCATATAAAACTGAATTTTCCGTCGAATTCCGGAGGCTATAGGATGATATTTTTGGAGGACAATATTTTATTCTAGTTATAAAAGTATCTTATGTCCTTATACATACGATTAATTAAATTTAAAATTATGAAATAAATTTGAATTTCTCATACATTCTTCTTTTTTACATTAATCAACGAATTTAAATATATCATTGCGGGACTTCCGCTTTCCCAGCTTAGGAACATTACGTGCATTCATAAAACTGAACTGAAATAATTGAGGTTGCCTTGGCGCAGTGGCACAAACATGTGCGTGTTTGGGTTTGATTCCCACTCAAGAGAATAAAATAATATCATTCCTATTTTCATTTCTTCTTTCAATGAGGCAAAGGGTGGCGATGAGTTTCACTATTGAGTACAATGTTCTCGAGCGGTGGCAAGTGGGGAACGGAGTGTTTTACTTCCATCTGTCATACGGCTACTGTTTACGGCTATATACGGAATGTAGCGCGAATCTGAATAAAAAATAAAGACAATATTTTTTAAGATCTAATTTCATCTTTTATCTTTGTAGTTTCAAAAGTGAAAGTTCCAACATACGAAACGATATCAACCTTAATTAACTTCAAAATATTATAATGTTTGCGATACCTAAATTGCTTCAAATTTATTTTCCAATAATAAATTTAACTGGTGCAGTAAAACAACTACGGAAATTAAATTTTTACATACTGCGCTATAAATATTAAATATTTTGTATTAAAAAAAAGTCTCGTATGCAATTTTTTATTAAAAGTGTGTCGATGACAAAACAAACACCCTCGAATTTTCCACTGTTTTCTCTGTTTTCGCTTGAAGTTTTTCATTTTTATTTGAAAGATTCGCAATTTTTGTACCTATTTTTGTCTGTGTGGAATTTTCACGTTTCAGCTGTTTAGAAATAGTGCATCAAACGCTGGTGCACAGTACACCGCGTGGGAGCTGAATGCTTTGATTTATTTGGTTTTCATCGCCCA
This sequence comes from Heliconius erato demophoon, assembly GCA_018249695.1. Lineage (NCBI taxonomy): Eukaryota > Metazoa > Arthropoda > Insecta > Lepidoptera > Nymphalidae > Heliconius > Heliconius erato. The sequence continues at coordinate 4,025 of DWQW01005537.1, forward strand.
TTGACGTACCTACTATAACAGTCAATCTATGGGTATTGAAGTCTTTAATGTACATTTTTTTTATCAACGCCGTATGCTGCCAATAACAAGTAGACAGAGGTCACCTGTGAAGACACTCTGTTCTCCGGACGATTCAGCACATTTTAGTTAATGGTCTAATCACCGAGGACATTAAACACCGTGCAAAGTGGAGTAGGTTGAGTCAGATTCTGCCAGGCTCTGATCAAAGCCGGAGTAAGTGCCAGGAGGAAGAATCTATTTTTTTTTTTATATAATTTTTACTAAACACTACAGGCACGTGGTCCGTACAACAAAGTAGTACAAGATTTTCGACTAATTAAACAGTATTTTATGAAATTATATTACACAATATTAAGTTATTTATTAGAGACTGTAATAAAATTATTTTGGCTTACAATGTCAAATTCCAAAAAGCTATTCAAATTGTAAACACCTTAAATAAGAACTACTCAGTCGTTCTAATTTATGAGAGAATATTTTCTAAAATCAAATCAAATAATTAAATGAAATCAAATCATTAATATCAAATCAAATAATTTCTTCGCTCTGGTTTCGAGGCAGACGCGGCGTTGAGTTCTGCCACTCAACACGCAATGCCTCCAGAACTCGAACGAAGTGTCTTAACACTGTTGTGTGCGTGATACAGCATATTTTTTTAAATCTATTCAGGTTTCAAAAGATAGCGTATAGATTACTTCTGGCAAAGGGAACCTGGAACGTAGTATTAATACACTCCGTACCTATAAAGACATTTTTCGCTGAATTCTGGCATTGCATGATAAGTACCGGAACTCAACGCCGCGCTTTGCCTCGTTACCAGAGGAAATAAAAATATGTTAAATATTTCACCTAGTTAAAATCGAACCTACAACCTGATATGAAAATAAATTCTTAAGATACAATAACAACCCAAAGAAAAAATCACTTGCTATCACTAATTTATTCATTTTGGGCTCTCACAAGATTAACATAAATAAAATTAACGTTTGAGCTTAAAATAGTAAACAAAAGATTGTATAAAAATTACTTTTCGTATTGTATTTGGTTGGCGTTTTGTATTTTCGTTTTAATTACAGGGGTGATTGCTACGTGCTCTGAGTGTCGCTGCCACAGAGTAAATGTTCTATTAAGTAGTAAGTAAATGTTAAAAATGTGGTAAGAAAGTGTTATATCCCCACGAAAAAATCGGAAACATATATTTTTTTTATATAATTGAGCTACTACTACTAGCTTGTAGCTATTTGTGGCGCGGGGGCACAAGTGTGTTACTGTAAACGCTACACGTTGTGGGTTCAATACCTACTCGACAAAATGAAATATTTAATATTTTCATTTTCTTCGCTCTTATGCAAAAAAAAGTGTGACGTTGAGTTCCGCCACTCAACACATAATGCCTACAGATTTCATCGAAAAATGCCTCTGCCTACCCTGCTGTGTCTGGGATACAGCGTGCAGCTGAAAAGAAAAAAAAATAAACTGTAGTTATATACTCGTATACACAGTGTATGGTTTGTTTTAATCTAAACATATTTGATTAACGCTACTAAAAGTCATTGTATTTTACAGCCAGAGATGTTTAATATTTAGAATTAAGTACCTACGGAATATTTAACAGCTGTAAAAATAAAATGGCTAAGATTGAAACTGTAATATAATTTGTTGCAGCGAAATTTGCAACATTGTAACGTCGTATAACTATAAAACTTGGAAAACGTCAAAATTGACTAAAATTATGTTTTCTATTAAGCATATTTTATACATTGTTTAATTTCTGCAGTCGTTGTGACAACAGCATTAAATTTAGACATTATCTCCGCGGAGAGTGGTGTGTCTTGTTTGTCGTTAAGTTCTATTTCTACATAATTTGAAAAAGCGAAAATCTGCGTAAGAGACTATAGACCTAAATATTTTTTTTCAGCTTCACGCTGTATCCCGCAAACAGCAGGGTAGGCAGAGGGAACCTAGTGTTAAGACACTCCGTTTCCCACTTTCTGCCGAATTCTAGAGGCATTGCGTGTTGAGTGGCAGAACTCAACGCCGCGCTTAACCTCGACACCAGAGCGAAGAAATGGAAATATAAATTTAAGTAAATATTTCATCTCCCCGAGTGGAGATCGAACCCACAACCAGTCGGTTTTACAGTCACACTCCTTGCCGCTGCGCCACGACTAGCCTAAATATTTGATATCAATTTAATATCTCCACGCGATCTGGAGATGAATGGTTTTGACACATGGATAAACGCACAACACAGTGATCTTATAGGTGTTACATTTTTAACTCTTAATGTACGGAATCCTAAAAAAAATATATATATTTTTAGATATTAACATTAAAAAAAACTTTTACATCTGAAAATCCCTACTACTTCAGGTTCCATCAACACAATTAATGACCGGACCGCGAGAACAATTACATTATTCGAAGCAACAAGAGCGTCTAATGGAAATTAGCTCCCTTGCTAATAGTCATGAATATGTTTAACATAAATCAACGGTGTTTGAAAAACATGACGCTAGTGCAGAGTGAAACTTTTTTTGTATTTGTACTAAGATATCTCAAAATACATTTTTTTTCTGATTTGCGCTTTATCACCCTTCACGCCAACCCTTCACCCCTTCCTTTCCGCTGTTTTCTGGAGACCGCTCTTCGAAGAGAATGAAAGAGCCATGAAAATATTAAATGTTTCATTTCTTCCAGAGGAAATCAACCCATATTGAGCCACTTTTCATTAAAAATAAGTTAATATATAACAATAAAAATTATATATTTATCGTTCAGACAACTACTTACCTATTTTTTTAAACATAATCAACGTTCAACGTGATCAATAGAGTTTAAAGCTATGTCACAAAATTATATATATTCGAAAACGCAATGCCTCCAGAATTCGGCAGAAAGTGGGGAAAGCAAGTGTCTTAATGGGAACCGAGTTTCCCTCTGTCTACTCTCCTATCTGCGGGATACAGTGTGAAGCCAAAAAAAAAAATAAAGAAATATGATTAGCTACTTTTTATAAAAAGCCAGGAATAAATAATCTAAATAATATTATTTAGCAGCCGGAATAACGTTACAATAATAGAACACATCTTTCTATTTGTGAAAAAAAATGCAAAACACTTCTCGGTATTTTTGGAGAAAAGTAGTTGTTGAAGTTTCGTAGAAAATAACGTTTCAATAATACTAAAAATGTATAAAATATTGTTATTTGTAGATTTTTCGTATATGTATATAGAGAGAACCGAGTGTCTTAACACTAGGTTTCCTCTGCCTACCAATGTTGGCAGAGTTGAACATTGTTGTATCACAATCATATTTTTTTTTTATTCTTATACGGTAAAATTGCCAATTTGATCATTTACGTTTAATAAATCGAATACAAAAATAAAATAATAAGAATTAAATATACGACGCTGCTATCCGTACAAGAAATATAAACCGGTTGTTAAAACGTATCAGAAAACCGGTTTAGACTAGGTAAGTTACACCTACCCTATATATGAACACTCACACAGATGCAAAGCTCAACTTAAATCTCGTGGACTATATATATTATTCTTTATTGATATTTATTTATGCATCAGCTGAATTTCTCAATAATAAGAAATCGATTTTAATGTATAACAGATGTATATCATATATAATAACAAATGACCACACCGTGGAATTACGATGTTAATCCTAGTTATTCATACGGCTTAGACAGGTAGTGGAGGAGACGAGTTAGTGAGTGTTAGCTCGAGCTGGTACTAATGAACAATGGTGTATAAAGGACTTGATCAAATTATACCGAGAATTGACAACGGTTAAGCAATACTTAGGTACTATATATAGCAATATTGTATTGAAATGTCATAGTGTCATGAGGCTAGTCGTGGCGCATAAGCGTGTGACTGTAAACGCAATTGGTTGTATGAAGCGTTGAACTTTCTTATTTCTACAGTTTTTCAATGGAGACAATATTAAAGCCACAGACAAAAGCTTTAGGGAAAGATTTTTAAATAAAAGATTTTTTTGTACTAAAGTATAATTTTATTGAATTACTATTTGCATGCAAAAAAAAATTTTAATGACGAAGTGCACCGTTGAGTTCCACCTCGCTTGATTCCTATATTTGCTTGATTTGATTCCTGCTTCCTGGTTGTGGGTTCGATCCCCACTCGAGGAGATGAAATATTTACTTAAATTTATATTTCCATTTATTTCGCTCAGGTGTCGAGGTTAAGCGCGGCGTTGAGTTCTGCCACTCAACACGCTATGCCTTCAGAATCCAGCAGAGAGTGGGGAACGGAGTTTCTTAACACTAGGTTCCCTCTGCCTACCCTGCTGGTATGGTAATATATTTCGGAAATTTATTATATAACTCACAACAAATAAGTGCAAAAAGCGCTATTTATTTCCTAGTTAAAAACAACCAGTAATTTTCCATAAAAATTGATCTTCCCGTAATGCTTTTATGTTAGAGTACATAGTACATAGCCCTTTCGTATCATCATCAAACCCACGATCGCGTTTACAGCCAGACGCTGTCCCGCTGCACCACGACTACCAAGATTTGGTATTTTTTTAAATATTATAGAATGCTTCTTATACAATAAAAATGTTAAGAATCTAAATCTTTTAGAAATAATTTAACTAACTTCGATGATGCAGGTACAAATATTAATTAATTTTGCAGTTATACATCAGTAAGTTATAACTATTACCAAATGGGAAACCGTAGCTGGTTCCAGTCTATTAGAGAATAATTATCGACTAAATATATATTCAAATGGGTAAATTCGGAATCGTATTTAGACTGGCTGTCACGAGCAAGAGAGCTGGACCATTTAATACAAATGTTATTCACTTGTATTATATTTATACATATACAATATATGTGTCATAGAAATATAAAATATTTGTATAAACATAATTAGTTTGAAGGGGTATTGTTATAAGAGGTACAATCGTGCAAACGCGATAGTTGTGAGTTCGATCCCCGATCGTGGAGATTAAATTTTTTTTATATTTTCATTCTCTTACCCTGCTTTACTGAAAAAATGCAGCTTAGTGAAAACATTAAATAGACAAAGTTATCTAATTAACATCAATTTTCTATACATGTCAGCTTTCCTATTAGGATGCAAATGATGCAATACATATATATATGTAAATGTCCAGATTACATTTGGGCAATATCATACATTGGTGTTACACGTATTAAGGTCACTATAAATTTGCGGTTTCCCCATTATGCTACGTAGCTCATTGGGTTATAACTTTAAGTCCTATGGTACCTACATAGGTATAAATTTAATACTTAGATCATGATTTTAATGGAAATTGTTTATCTAAGATTCTTGTAGTGTGCAGGGGTTCAAATCCTAATTGAGCGAACGTTTATATAAAAGAATAATAGAAACGATCTAAACATTTTAAATATCTATATATATAAAAGGACTTGTGCTGACTGACTGAGGTAAGACGCACGCAGAGCCGTAACCGCTGATGGTAGAAACGTGAAATTTGGGCAGATGCTTATTTTCATATTCTGGACATCCACTAAGAAGGGATTTTGAAAAATTTTAACCCTAAAGGGATGAAATAGGGGTTGAAAGTTTGTATGGAAAAAAAAAATAATCTGTACCGATTTTTATAAAATTTGAAATTCAGACTCTTAAAAATATTTCATTGAACACGTGTTTCATGGTTTTTAAGAATTCACCCCATAAGGGTTCAAATAAGGCGTTGAAAGTTTATATGGAAAAATCTTTAAATTGCCACCGATTTTTATAAAAAATTAAATTCTGTTAAAAATATTTTAAATAGACTGTTAAAAATATTTTATTGAACACGTGTTTCGTGGGTTTTTTAGAATTCATTCCTAATAAGCGGGCGAAGCCGCGCGCGCCCTCTAGTCTTTAATAATTTTAAAGTGTGTATTTATCGATACTTAGGATTCTTTCCTAAGTGTCGAATAAATACACACTTTAGTTTGAGCTACCTCCCCACTTTTAAGTTAGTGAGTACGCATACCGGCCTCACTACGTATTAGATTAATAATGTTAAAAATTCCAGCTTTGCTAAAATGACGGAGGTCTGGGGGTCTGGGATCTTAGGGTAGTAGTAAGTACGTAGCAAAATAGAAATATAGAAAATATTAGGAAAAATATTTTAAAAAATCTAATTTTATAATATAATTTACGTACGAAAATCTAAACAATATTTTAAGCAGATTGCCTAATTATTAGTTAATTATAATAACCTAAATTTATATAATCTGACTTTTTTAATTAAAGTGAAAGTATCCTTCAATATAATTTCAAGATGTTTATATTATAATATTGTCACCATACTCGAGTGAAAGAGGATAGATATAGGTAATAATACTATAATAGCAATGGAATTATGTCAATCGTGGGATCGCGAGATACAACGTCCGTAGATCGATTAGCAGCGACACGACTGCTATTTTCTTATTGCCATTGCCAAAGCCTTCGACAAGGTCTGGCACAACAGTCTGCTCTTCAAGCGGCGTATGGCACTGCCAGACTCTCTCGTTCATATCTTTCGGGAATACTGCTACTGCTACTTCGAGCATGCATATTCCCACGCCAACTACCTCATTTTCGAAGAGTAAAAGTACGCTCCTCACCCACACCTACGTCTTCGACGTCTTCGTAGCGTCCTTCTGGATCCCGACGATCCAATTACTGTCGCAAACGCCCAATATATAGGCAGGATTCACTCATCAGTCTCACGACACACTCTCCGCCGACTTAAGAGGCGGCGAGACCAATCCTATATCATGGCACGTCCGCGCCTCGGCGCAACGGGGCATAACGATCGAAATTAGCGATTCCTTCTAATTAGCGGACGCAGGACATTCCCCTGCGACCGCGAACACTTCACGAGCGTCCATCAAAGCTTGTAATTTTTCTTCAGGGGCGATCTACTCTCGCCCCTATCCTCCCGGTGACGCTGTCAAGACCAGTCCAGGTTAACATCATTAAAGCCAATTCGAAAAAAAGAAGTAAATTGGGATGGCAACTCTGGTGGTGTGAAGCATTGTTATTGGGTGAATACTGGGTAAATCCAATGTAAACCTATTCGTTATGCAAGTTCTCAGGTATTATTGCATGCTTAAATCCTTTGGTTGCATCGCGTTCAGTAAACAATGTTGATTCGTATGCAACTCCAGTCGTCAAAAGGCTTATTGAACGAGCTAAGGATAGCGCTTTAAAGTTTGTTGTTATTTTGAAGTTTGAACTAGTTCCTAGTAACCGTACAAGTCTTTATGTATAGAATAGTATATTTATAAGTTACCTTATAACTTAAAGTTTGTCTAGATTAAATAGTAAAATTTATTCAAACATTAAACACATTGGATTTATTTACTACATATAGGCTAGTATTGTGGATTTGGATTTTCTCATACATGTATGTGGTGTAAGGATCTAGATATTTTTGGCGGAAAACTGCCAGGCTTTTCCAGTCGATTGATTCTTGAAATATTTAGTTTATCAAAGAAAATTATATTGAAAATGATAATTGTAAAAGAAGCTAATTATTTAACAGCTAACTGGTCTCTTTTATTATTAATTTATTTAACAAATACTTTGACTATAACGGGACGAAGCGTGAAATTCACTGGCGCTGTGTAATGTATTTCAGAAATTATAGAAATTCTATAACTACATTTTTATCTTAATTTAACGCGACAGTGAGGTGGCGAACAATCTTGCGACTGTATGCGACAAGTTGTAGGTTCGATTCTCACTCGAGGAATTGAAATATTTCATATTTTTACTTCATCGCTTTGGTATCGAGACAAAGCTCGGTGTTTAGTTCTGCCACGCAATACCTTCAGAATTTGACAGGCAGTGGGGAATGGAAGTCTTAGTGATACGGAGTGTCTAAACACTTAATAATGTCTCGATTTTAATGGCTAATTAATAATGTCCTCAATACAATGTTACGTAGGAATGCGTATAGAAAACCGGCCAATTGGCAATCTATAAAATAAAAAAAATCCTATTCATCGCTTAAATATTTATTTTATTCTGTTTTTAAATAGAGCGGCAACAGAAATGCAACATCTGTGTAAACATCATATCTATCATGGTTCACGATATATAGCCTGGTGAAAGGACAGACAGATACATTCATTTCATACGGAACCCTAATATAAATTATGAAAGTCTAATGTCTTTTTTAATAAGATAACAGTCTGAAATTGATAGTGTGCTATAACTAATGCTTTTGAAAAACCATAGTCAACTAATTTCTGAGCATGAAATCAGAACCTTATCAAATAACATTAACGTTAACGTCAATTGCGTATACAGTGCGTGTAATTGACAGCTAATTAAGAACTCTGAGATGGATCTATATACACTATACTGTTACTTATATCTGAATCGTTCGAGTATACTTATAATATCTCTGTATCATGAGAACCAAAACTGGTTGCTTTACATTTTACCTGTGAATTGATTGTAAATAAATGATGCCAAAATTTCGCAAGGTGGGGGTTGTGGGTTTGATCTCCAAGCAGACAAATAAATTATTTTCATTAATGCACTCTCGTAACTGGCCAAAGAGTTGGACTTGGGTTCCAATACTCAGCGTGCCATTGGGTGGAAATATAACATAAATACAAATAATATATATTTAATTAATTATAATGTACTCTTTGATTAAAGTATTCATTAAGAGTACTACATGACTTAAATAATGAAATGTCGCAACAGGAACAAATATACAGAAATTAATATCGGACCGCTCTCATTTTAATGATAATATTTGCTGACGAGAAGCAATTCCAACTAATTGTTTTCATATTAAATGAATGGAAATAATTATGGACTTCGTTAATTATACACATTTGTCATTCAAGGCAGGTCGTGTTTAAGACTACTGGCGTTTGACTTTAAATGGAATATAACTATTTGAAATGTTTGCCTTTGTAAATATCGAAGGTGGTACCACCTTTTTAATTATTAATAATATTATATTTAATATTGGTAAACATATTATAATAAGGGAAATAGAAGAATAAGAAATAAATACTGGGGCTATCTGTGAAACAAAATATGGTAAGGCAGATCTGTGATATAAACATACTGATTCCTCTATGTTCTAGTTGAAGTTCAAATAACCGTAAAATAACAAGCTTCTCTTTACAATAACCAGTCATGATATTAGCAAACAAAATAACAATACAATTTAATCTCTCAATACTCCCATTCATTGTTAAATATTAAATCAACTCCATATTTGCTCTGCCTCTTACATGTTAATTTTCATTTGGACACAAACACCACGCGTCAAACATTTACCTCAGTAGCTAAATTTCAATTAGGGTTTAACATCATTTAAAATTTAATGAAATACGTCATACCATTAAACAGTACAAAAGCCTAACAAAGTTTCCGCGCGACAGGTTTTATTGAAAGCACTCGAAATTGAAAATTAAATATTAAATAATGCAGTGAATTATTACAAACGATATTAAAACGTAACAATTTACACTACGGTCTATAGTTGACTATATATGAAGCGCGGTTTTGCGTTCAATTAGTTTATAATATTTAAGATATTGAAGTTGTAGTTTAAGAATTTGTCAAAAATATATATATTTTCGAAGAGACATTTCCGTGTGTATGTAGAAAAGACGGTTATGTTTATAACCGCACAAGACAACAAAAGCGTTCGTACCAATTTCAGAATCATAGTTCAAGGGAAGTACAACTTAAGAAGCCTATGAATTTAACAATGGGTCTAGCCTGATAAGCGTGAGAAGGCACTGGCTTTAAATTTATTATTTTAATATGATTTTGTGGCTTTTTATCTGAAATAGCGATATACCATTTTTTTGTCTCTAACCCTTACAGTAAGGGAGTTACGGAGTAACAACTCTTAGCGTTAAAGTTTATTTTCTCGATATCTATTGAAGATATCTTCATAAATGAGCGACGATGATGGAGCGATTTCAAGATAAATGGTCTTGACAGATGGACAGACAACAAAGTGATCCTATAAAGTTTCGTTTTTTCTACTGAGTTACGAAACCTTAAAAATGTTTTAATATTTATATACAGGCAGAATTTAATAAATGTATAAAATATTATTTAGACTCATTTAAAATTTACCCATAAAAACCATGAAAGCAACGTCTCAACTCTCAGCATAAAGATTTAATAAAACGTTACGCGTAAACTATTCAAACGAGTTGGGCAGTCTTAGTACTTGGTGCCCATACTGCATATTTATGAGTTAATCAGCCACTGCAGCTGTTACCAACACACCAACTATGCATATAGCATGCGTCTTAGACTCTCTTGTAGGGAACTTTTAAGTACCTGGATGACCGCAATTTTGAGATAACTTACCTTTTGAAATGAAGCACAGGTAGCGTTATTTTGGAGAAAAGCTCTATTTTAGTTTATATTAAAACCTTAATACTGTACATACAATTTATCGTTACATTCTTAAAGGATATTGCACATATTCCGTTCCATATTGCGTCAGAGGTACATTATTATGAAAAATATTGTTTTCTTTAAGCCATGAAGCCAGATGTGGCGTAGGGGCAGAAGTGTAAAAGTGACTTGATTCCCTCTCAAGGAAACTAAATAATCGTTTATTTTTTTATTTTAATTTTTTCGCTCTGATGTCGAGGCAAAGCGCGGCATTGAGTTTCGCCTCTCAACACTCAATGCCTCCAGAACTTGGCGGGAAATGGAGAACGGCGTCGCTTAACACTAGTTTCCTCTGTCTAGCGTTTTAAACCCTATGAAAGTAAGAAAAAAACTATAAATATTATTTTCAAGACATAGTAAAACTAGAAGTCGACTATTGACAAGTAAGCTTACTGGTTGAGGCCAGTTGTGACGCAGGGGCACAAAGTGTGCCTGTAAATCGATTGGTTGTGGGTTCGATCCCCACTCGAGGAGCTGAAATTTTTATTTACATTTATATTTTCATTTCTTCGCTTGGGTGTCTAGGGGAAAGCGCGGCGTTGAGATCCGCCACTCAACACGCAATGCCTCCAGAAATTGGGGGAAAGTGGGGAAAGGAGTGTCTTAACACTAGGTTCTCTCTGCCTACCCTACTGTGTGCGGGATACGGCGTGAAGCTGCAAAACAAAAAAGTTAATTTTGATAAGTCGGCCAGTTGTCGCGACCGACATGTCGTGGACGACTAATCTAAGCCATGAGACGCAACTGTGACTGTGTGCATTTTTGGTACAGTCTCGCTCGTTAAATAGTTATGGTATCGAATTTTAAATATAATTTTACATTTATATGTAAGTAATACTTAAAATAGTAATAAGGATTACTTTTGTACTACAATTATTCATGTAAAAATAATTCTAAAAATCTTGACAAATAACCATTTTTAGTCCTCCTGATTCTAAAAAAAAAAATTATATTGTAAAACAAAGTAAATATGTCGAAATTTTATATTTTGTCACGTCCACGTTTTTATTTAAACAAGAAGACAGAATAAACTATACATTTGTTTTATGCAAATCTAACGGTCCATATAAAATAACCTTTACAAAACAAAATATATTCATTTATATATATCAAAATTATATATTTTATTTATGATGACGTCATTGTAGCGCACTTATCTCGTTTACATAATATTCTCAATACAAACGCCAAAGTTCTAAGTACGATTCCTACTTAGGCAAAAGATTGTTTTTAAATTATTATTATTATTTTTTTATTAAAAAAAAATATATATATATATATATAAATTAAATTTATATTTTTTTTATATATTTTTTTTATTTATTCTTATTTATTTTTATGTTTTCGTTTTCACTTTTAAGCACAATAGTACTCGTTTTATATGACTGTCTAACTGCCTGACTGTAGAAAATGTAATTGTAGAGCGCGCTAGGATAACTATTTATTAACTCTATTATGTGGTGATGGATCTAAATGAAACACATACAGAAGTTGTTCTATATATTTACTAGACAATATAAACTTAACAATTTTGTATCTTTATTTGTAAAAGTTTTATTTTACTGCTTCGTTAGAGATCTGTCAGGATAACTTGTGTAAGCTTGAATGCTATTTTCGGTGCTTTAACTGTACTTTTTTTTAATTACGTATTTTGGAGTAGTAGACATTAATATACATATAATTCATCTTATATTCATAAGTCTTCAGTAGTATGAGAATACCGTATGAAGTGTAAATTCTACAAAATAAATATAATTTATATGACAGAGTTCCGTAATAATGAAATGAGAAAGATGCCGAGATACTTGTAATTGTTTTATTCTATATGCACAATTATGGTGGGTTCGATTCCCACTCGGAAAAATGAAATATTTAATACTTTCATTTCCTCATTTTGACTACAAGGCGAAGCGTGGCTATGCATTCCAACTCGTTCGCTGCAAGAATGCAGTGAAAGTTGTGAACGTATGTGTCTTAAGGGGAAACAGAGTGTAAAGCACTCTGTTTCCATTAGGTTCCCTCTACCTACCCTGCTATAATATGCAAGATACACCGTGAAAATACAAAAAATACAATTTCATATCCAAACAATCATTATCGTGTGGAATTTCTTATAACTAAAAAAAGAGTGAATCATTTTTTATTTCATACACATATTTCTATGAAATAAATATAAAAAAAAATAATGCAAAAAAATTAATTCATAAATTATAATAGTTTTACATAATCGAAACAAAATGTTTTAATTAGTATTGGTACATACATACACACCTACTCTGTGTGTAACTCAACAGCAACTATGCGTGAGTAAATACTCCTCGCTTAATACGTTTGTCGTCGAGCGTGCAATCTTGTTAAATTAAATTATAGCATGTGTTGCAATTAAATTTGTGTTATAGGATGATTATAAATTTCAGTCTCCTTTGTGTTATAGGAATAGGTAATCATTTTATTACGTGTTTAATAGCATTGGCAACATTGTATAGGATCATTTAATTATTTCCAGCTTCACGCTGTATCTCATACGTAGCAGGGTAAGCAGAGGGAACCTGGGAGCCTAGTGTTAAAACACTTCTGTACTCATTTTTCCACCGAATTCTTGAGGCATTGCGTGTTGAGTGGCGAAACTCAACGCAACGCTTTGTGTCCTGTCACCAGAGTGCAGCAATAATAATAAAATGAAATATTTCATTTCCTCGAGTGAGAATTGAATCCGCAACGGTCACGGCTGTGCCTGCACCACTACGACCTCTAATAAGTAATGGAATGTTTATTTCATTCATTCATTCATTTATTCATTCATTCATTCATTTATTAATTCATTCATTCCTTCATTCCTTCATTGATTTATTCATTCATTCATTCATTTGTTCATTCATTCATTCATTCATTCATTCATTTATTTACACAACTAGCGACCCGCTCGCGGCTTCACCCGCTTAAACCACAAAATTATTTAATTAACTATAATGTATGTTTGCAACGCAATAAAGATTTTTAATGAGAAATTTATTAAAACTTTAGGTCGCATTTTCGTACCCATGAGAATCTTCAATTGAATTTTTGAAATAAAAACACAACTTATCGATACTTACAATAAAATCCTAACTCATCGGTGTCTGTACATGGAAGATATTACA
>DWQW01005538.1:0-17644 GCA_018249695.1 Heliconius erato demophoon
TATAAAAATAGTTATCCGCTTTTTATGGTACTTTTTAATTTAAGTCAACATTAAAACATTTACTTTAACCATATAAAATCTTATTTCCACATGATCCATATAATAAATTAGAAATAAAAGTGCTTAACGTTGTGGGACAGTCTAATTTTGCAATGAAATACACTCGTATACGTATACGTAACAGAACGGCTGGGTGGTTACATTTTTTTGCTTGTAAACTATAGTTTTTTTAACTTCACGATGTGTCCCGCACATTGCAGGGTAGGAAGAGGGAACCTGGGAAAACAGTGTAAGTCACTATGTTCCCATTAAGAAACTTCCGTTTCCCACTTTCGGCCGAATTGTGGAGGCATTGCGGATTAAGCGGCGGAACTCCAATCTTTGCCTTGTTACCAGAGCGAGGAAATAAAAATAATAAACAATTTATTTCAATGGGAATCGAACCCACAACCTGTCGCGTTTACAGTCACACGCTTGTGCCCCTGCACCACGAACGACCGGACTTTATTTGATACATTGTATTTTTGTTTCGTGATTTTGTATTGCTTTTCTAAAAGTACGACCAAACAGCGTGTTAAGCCGTGACGTTGAATGCTAATTACTAGGATTATCCTGTACTTGGTGCTGCAGCAACATCTGGTATGCGGGCGCTGTATAGAACTACTGATGCTACCGTTTCTTATGCCTGGTGTATATCTTCTATTTTTATATCATTATGAATTTTCGTTTTTTTTATTAGTAATTGAAGCCGTGGCGTAGAGGTATAGCATCTATCTGGTTATAAACGTAACTGTTGTGGATTCGATGCTTACGCCTAAGAATTAATTATTTTAATTTTCTCGTTGTGTTAAATTGACAAAGCGCGACGTTGAATTACGCCTCTTAACATGCAACATCTCAAGAATTAGGCGCAAAATGATAAACGGAGGACGGCCTACTCTGCTATATGTGGGTTACCTACAACGTGAAGTTAGACAATTATAAAATTAAAAATATAGAACATAAACATTGTCTTGACATACACAGATTATAATAAAAGATTGTGCCAACATTACGTATTTAGGATTAGTTTCTGGGTGGGTTTTAACTTTGAACAAAATATGTTCGTGTTAACGTTTTTTTTTTAATTTTCAGGGCAAATTTTAGTAGCGAAAGTTCCTAGGCAGGCAACAAGACTATTGTGGGGTGGGCACAGATCCCTCACCTCTCTTTTTCCTATGATCGTTTAGGAATTATTTTTTTTCGCCTGCGTAACATTAATAAGTTTCCTCGAATATACCCTCCTAATCTCTACCTCACCAAGTGAATAATATTAAAACACAAAATTCCTTCTAACTACAGTTAAAAACATTTTCGTTAAGAAACGTCCTTGCAAGGGACTTTGTATAATAGCTTAATGGTAGGGCTGGCCACGACCTTAAGTTTCGTTCCCTCGGGCTACCGTCAGTTACAAAACTGGATATTTTGAAGAGAAGTAAAAAAAATACAACCGTCGTGTACCAGTGCTTTGTACTTTACTTTTTTTGGCTTTATTTTAGACTTTTTTTATAGCTTCACGCTGTATTCCACATGTAGCAGTGTAGGCAGAGGGAGCCTAGTGTTAAGACACTCCGATCCCCATTTTCCGCCGAATTCTGGAGGCATTGCGTGTTGAGTGGTGGAATTCAACGCCGCTTTGACTCGACACCAGAAATATTTCATTTTCTCGAATGGGAATCGAAGCCACAACCTGTCACGCATACAGTTACACGCTTGTATCCCTGCGCCACGGTTAGTCTTGATTGAACCGTTTTTAAATAATCTTATCAAATTAAAAGATACATTCTTCTACTTGAATCGCTTGAAATTAATGCTAGGAACAACTTAGAACAAGTTATGGACATTTATTACCTCATAGAAGGCCCATACGAGATTCAATGAACCAATGAAACTACTATCATATCAAACATATAAAAGATACTTATAATTTAATACAGCGTAACGTCTAACACGACACGTTAATGACTAAAATGGCTGCCGTAGTTTCGACACCGCCTAATTACGCAACACGAGGTACCATGGAGGTTATAATTAAAAAAAATCGTCTGTGATTTCTTCTGTACTAACATAATAATATTTAGACACTCCGTTCTCCGTTTCGAATATTTATAGAAATATAGTGTTTGCATGATTTTTACCTGAATATAGTAAGTGCTTTGACCTATGCCAATTATCAAAAACAAAAGCAACGCATCGTCTGAGTCACAACAGAAACGTTTAAAAGATTCTTTCGAGTATTATAAGTTTGAAAATCTCGTTGAGCCTTTTACCTGCTCGTCCCCTCGGGCACCCTAGCCGGGTGTGCACGCAGGTGTCCCGAGCCGTGTATGGCGCGAGTCTGCATCTTATATGAGATTTTGTAAAATTATTCTTTTTTCGATATGTCAGTTGTATTTCTTATTTTTTTTAGGTGATTTCGTACTTAGAATTTTTATTAGTTGGGCAGCGGGATGTTTGTTATTTTTAAGAATTTTGATTGATAAGAGCTACTGAATGCAAGAAATACTTCAATATTATGTTTCATTTACTTTCTTCGGAAAAAATAAATGAAACATTATTTAGATTGAAGTTATTTTGCATTTATTTTAAATTCAATTAAATTGTCTTCTTCATAAATAAAACATACACAATTCCTAAGCCATTTCAAAAACTTAAATTGGCATAATATGAAAATTAACTGATTTATAGGTTCCTCCGTCACAATTATGACCAGATAAATCAAAAGCTCATCACAAATTCTTTATCAGGATCGGATCTCCTTTATTTCAAAAACAACCGCCGCGTCGTAACTGTCATGGCGTTTCTTTAGAGGCCCAAAGAGCGGGAATTCGGCCATTTCCGTTTTCTTGGAACTGTGAATCAGCTCGCGTGATAGTCTATGATTTACACAGATTATATTCTACAGTTTGTGTTTGGGGTCACAGATACATCATAATGTTAATGTGTTTTTGTTATAATCTTGTGGCTTTTTTTGTAAATTGTCTGTATAATCTATCGAATTTTTTGTAGAATTATGAATTCTTTACACTTTTCTGTCATAATAGTTACAATGGAATATTTTAATGCCTAATAATAGCCTAATATATAAATAATAAAAAAATAACCGGCCAAAAGTAATTAAAAGGTACAAATAATATAAAAAATATATGTTTTGATTACTTAAAAGACAATTTTTATATAAAAATTATAATTATACCTGCACAATAATGACTTTTCAATACACCATCCAGGTGTTAAATCATTTTGTGGGGATTAAAATACAATTTGTACCGCGCTTTCACTCGGATAAGTCACGCGATGCCTTTAATTATTATTTAAATTTATATTCGTGCCCTTAATTTGTCCATTTCCTACCTCTACATATGATTTTAACTTTCTAAGTTGAGCTTTGCTGATATCCATAGATTTTTTGTTAACTCACATCCGGTTCGAGAGATGTACTTACATTATATATTTTTTAAAGCTATTGTGGTTCAGTTGCCACGTGTTGCTGACTGAACGCGTTCGTTATGAATTCAAATCGCCAGGGTTAAAGATTGAAAATTATAAACGAGGTTAAACAAATCAAGGCAATTTGTTAATCCTATCGTATAATTTTAATAAATCAGCAAGATATAAAAATAATAAGTTTTACTGGTAACTTTTACTTGCCCCCCGGCAACATTCGAGAGGGGAATACAGATGTATGAATGTATACATATTGATTGCTACGAATAGAAGTATTAAGTATACATTCAATAATTGAAACAATATCTTGTGTATTCCACAGGAAGTCTCAATTTGGATATTCAATAGATTCAAATTGCTAGTAGTTATAAATTTGCAAGAATAAACCGAACAATGGTGATCGGATTTCCTATAATAATCTCTTATCTAATATGCGTTGTTAAATTAACTTTAGTAGTTATTTCGTAATATTTTCAAGTGTTGTTCATATAGTACCAGAAATTAGTGATTGGTTATAAAAGAGAGTAAAAAATAATGGGTTCAATCAAAGTATTATTAGGACTTTTCTTACTAGGCAAAGTGTTTAACATATAGTTAGACTAGCCTACAGACATCCGGAAAAGAAGCGTGACTGTAAGCATGATAAACTAGTGTACAGGATTTCTTATTAAAATTACCTGATATATTGCAGTATAGTTGTATTTCAAGGCCAGCAACGCACCTGTAGCTCCTCTGGTGTTGCACGGGGTCGTAGGCAGCGCTAATTACTTATCATCAGGTGACCCGAACGCTCGTTTGCCTTGTCTTTCCATAAAAAAAAATGAACCATGTAAGAACCTGTTGAAATATGGACATTAAAATTAATCCAAATCGGTCCAGTCGTTCAAAAGAATTAGGATGACAACCAGAAGATTTTTAAATATATCTTAGAGTATCTTATATGCAAGATGTTAATTTGAATTAATGAAAATTATATTTGCTGTACCATAAATTACGGGGTAATCACTAACTAAACAAATCTCAATTAAAACGTATTTTTAAATTAAAAGAAAGCCCTAGAAAATACAATCAACGACACTGATACAATTTCTGGTGATATCTATTCTTTAAGTATTTCCATAAGTCACTATCACCGTAACACGATTAGTGACTCATTATAAACTCAGGATTTCACGGAGCTCCCCATTTACAACTAAACGACTTTACGCCATTAAAAGTAACTGGTTCTTTACCGGCCTGATCATCTCTTAATTTGGGACAGTTTCTTCGATTCAATTTAATAGACGATAGTGCTTATAAATTACATGGTTGGAAGTTTAATTATAATTACATTTTTATGCTACAGCTAGCTACGGTTAAAGAAACTGATTTAGTTTAGTTATTCTTTAATTTTAGCTGATTTGTTGGGAGATGAAGAAAGTTTTCTAGCTAAATTCTTATAATTTTGTTTTTTGTGTGTTTGTGATGTTGAGCATGTTTCTGTTTAAGCAGAGTTTTAAGGACGCGTCCTTTATTTTACCCACTGCCCTGGCATACTTTCAAGTAATCTAACAAACTTTTTGTTTATAAAGTTGCTGATAATTTAACATGAAATATTTTCCCATTCGGAATTTAAGTCTACGATATATTCATCCTAAATGTCTCCACCAACATACCTATGCTAATATTATGATCATAAAAATGATGATTGCGATTAGTAGATCCCGTTAATTTCAGAAACTACTGGTTTGAATTGAAAATTATTGTATTTTGGATAGTTCATTTATCGAGGAAGTGTCAATATAAGTCACTTAATGTGCCAATAAAGGTATATGTGTACATACATGACTCTTAGTTATTTCGCAACGCGGACGAAGCCGTAGCTAAAAGATAATAATGTAGAATCGATTATCGGAATTGTTTAATAACAATTATTATTATTATTAATTTAACATATTTATGTCCTTGATAATCACTAATTTACTTCTAAGTATTACACAAAGAATCTTAACTTTATCATAATCTAAGCATATATTTAAAATGTTAATGAACTAGCAAATAGTCTACTGATGATAACGATTTTATGTCGTTACGAGAATAATTTATAAAATTTCTTAAAAATTAGGCAAAAAGTAAGAAACGGAGTGTCTTAACACTGGGTTCCTGCAATTCAGTTCAGCTAAATGTTTTTTCTATATAAAAATATCCATATATATTCTTGAGTTCACGAACTCACAGCAATAAAACGTGGTTCAATACACTCATATAATATAATATGGCTATCAAAATCTCTCACAAAATCTGTTCACAATGAGTCTGATGTACAAGATTGAGGTGATGTCGATACGTGCATTATGCTTTTATTTTCATATGAAAATAGTCTTTATTTATCTTCTTATAAAGGTGTTTTTTGATTGCTTGCTTAGAAAGCATTTCTTTAGTTTTTTGTTGGTAGCGGCATATTAATCGCTCCTACTAATGATATAGATGAAACCGTCATATTGAACTTTTTGATTAATTAGCCGATTTCTTGTATTGAATAGAAAAGTTGGTTGTAGAAATATTTGCTTTTGATATTATTTGATAGCTGAACATATTTTATTTTATATCTAAAAATAGGAAATTATTTATTATATTTGATTTCTCGATCTGGTAAAACGTGTGGCGTTTAGTGGTTGTAAGCGCGATGGATCGATTGCTCATTCCCTCGTCCGGTTACAAAACGAGAGTTTCGAAGAAAATTGGGCAGAAAAAGGAGAACGAAGGGTCTTAACAATAGGTTCCCTCTGCCTGCCTATGTAAAAAATGGATTCAGATCTACAATCCTACACAAAGTGACGCTATTAAATGCAAAATAAATATCTCTCTGCATTTAAAACAAAACAGAAAACTCGAACAAAACTTGCAAAACCGCTTTATTCATCAACAAATATTTGATTTTAAGAACGTTATCTTTATAGTATCGTCACATTACGAGTCTAACGGTACTAGATATAAATAAAAAAAAAACGGTACGTCTCATATCATCTTTCTTATGTTTCTAATGACCTGCGATTCATTTTTGATTTTATCTAAGTCCAAATGTGTAATCAATGGCAATATTCTGAATAATTTATACGTAAACGATTTTTGATATCGCGTTTAGATTCCTTTGGGTATCAACATTGGGTATAATTTATAACTTTTTCTAACTAGCGTTATTAATACAATATTGGCAGCGTTGATTTTTTTTATCTTCACGCTGTTTCCCGCACATAAAAGGGAAAGGCAAAAACAAAGGAAACCTAGGGTTAAGACACTCCATTCCCACATTAAGATCTCTTCTTAACTGACTGCTGCGAAACCCAAGAAGAGGTTTACTTTTTAACTGCGTATGTATGTGTGTCCGTTCGTTTGTTTTCTTGTAACTGATAAACTAGTGAACCAATTGTGATAAATGATATGTCGTTGGATTTGTCTTCATGGCGCGAGTGTTACTCAATACATTAATTGTTTACGCTGTAGAGTTTTTTGTTTTATTTATAATTTAATTATTAATATAATCCATATTAAATATTTGCTTGTATACATTTACACTTTTATATCTTCCGATAAATTGCTATCAGTATGACAAAAGCTAAAACCGTATTAATTTTATATCTTTTTCACCGCCTAATTTCCTAAAAGTTTCTAATAAGTTGGCTCAGCTAGCTAAAAATAAAAAAAAGATTTGAAAATATTATTACGTCTCTATCTTTTATTATAACATTCAAGAAATAATATTTCATAATATAAATTATGAAATATTATATATCAATCCAAAATATCTGGTTAAGATTGCAGACAATTACAATGTTAGATCCCACCGTTTGCTGTCTTCATGACGAATCGAAATGGCCATTCTTCGGTGAGATGATTCTCTCGTTTCCTTATGGTGGTAAGAGATAAGCGATAGCGTTTTATTGTTTTTTTTTATGGAAATATTATTTAAGTGATGCAGGGATACTATGTACAAATACACGCACGTTTCACATTTGTTTATGTGTAAGGCTTATACAATTTAATCTTTTTTGTAGCTTCAAACTGTACCTATGCCGCGTATCGTAGTAGAATAGAGTACCTTATGTTAAGACCATTAGTTCCTCACTTCCCATATTGCATGTTGAGTGACGGAACTCTATGTCGCGTTATATTTTTTGACGAAATAGTGGAAAAAAATGTAAGCGTAGCAAAATTCGAACCCCCTCGTCTTAGAAACCATGTCATCCTTAGTATATAATTAACACTAAAAAAATACAAAAAAAAATATTTAAAAAACGCTCATAGCTTATAGCGTGGACAGTGTAACAGCTTTCAACAGGTCCATTTGGAATAGACGTTGCAATGCTCTATTCAGAACTTTATGTTATTTCAAAATTTCATACTGATTCATCTTAATATTTTATATTTTGTCTAATAAATACAGTGTTACATAATATTTTTATTTTTGGGTAAATTTTTTTTGTGAATAGTGATTGACGAGTTTTTTTATAAAATTTAATAAATAATTATTTTAAAACGTGAATGTTAAATATAATATAAACGTTTTGAAATAATTATTCATTCAATTATTCATTCATTCCACTAAAGTGAGTAAAATTCAATAGAATTTTACTCACTTCAGTGGTAACTTTTTTCATTAGTCTTAAGTGGATCAACGTGCAATGTCTCGAAAGTTGAGTAGAAAGCCTGGAAAGTAAAAAAGCGTAAAAAAATATAATTACAAAAAAAATAATGGAGATTGAACTCCCAACTATCGTGTATATAAACCATATTCCACTACACCAATACCGTCGAAACCAATTTAAATCAGTGCCAACATTTCTAATTTGCGGACAATGCATGTAATTAGAGGTTATTTATGTTCTAGCTTATCTCTTCTAAGATAGTGCACGAGCAAGGACCCAGGAACGCGATTCTAATTGTTAACTTATCCACATTTACAATAGACAATAGGTGGGGTTGCCATTTACGGCTGTACCCTGTATAGTGTACATATGGAGAATTGGAGCTAGTTAATTATTGGTCTGGATACGTTATAACTGTTGTTTTAATTTTGTTTTTGTTTGGTGGTTTCCTTATCATTTATTTCTTTTTTGGGATCATGATACACAATATCAGAGGCCAGTCGTGGCGCAGGAGCACAAATGTGACTGTAAAACCGACTGGTTGTGGGCTCGATCCCCACTCGAGGAAATGAAATATTTACTTACATTTATATTTCCATTTCTTCGCTCTGATGTTGAGGCAAAGCGCGGCGTTGAGTTCTGCCACTCAACACGCCGTGCCTCCAGAATTCGGCAGAAAATGGGGAACGGAATGTCTTAATACTAGGTTACCTCTGCTTATGCGGGATACAGTTTGAAGCTGGTTTATTTATTTTATTACAATATATTGCGCAAAATATTTTAATTGAATTAAAAAAAGTTAGAGATGAGTCACTCCGTTCTCTATTAACCAGAAGCTCGTAAATGTATTTAAATAAAAAATAATTTACAATATTAAATATTTTTCTAACTGAAATAAGATTGAACCAACAACTACACAGTTCGTTCTGTTCTTCTCAACCACAGTGGCTTACAATAGTGATGTGCTTACAACGATTATATTATACATAGATAATAACAATAATAACAGTTATATTTTCATAGCGAATGTTTGTTCACGGTTGGACGGTACCCTAGGCCCTTGTGACGTAGCGGCAGCTGCATCAAGGTGTGCCTGTCTCTATCTAACGCGCGTGTGTTTTATATATCTATCTCTTTCGTACACAACTCGTCGAGAATATCGATTTTTTTGTTTATTCCGATGCGTTTCAACGTATTTTTATGTTTGTTTTTGAATTATTGGTTAAAATATTATGTATAATTTGTTTAATAGATATATTATACGATAATAAATGTGATTCTTCGGAAAGTATATAGTTAAAATTTATTTATTTTTTTTTGATGAGAGAATTGTGCCTGATAGACGGAGAAAATTTAATGTTCTCTTTTTTTAACTTACAGACATAAAATATATATTAATAACGATTTCTTTTTCTGCTTTATCAAGATTTTTTCTACAAAACTTTACACTTTAAAACTACTATAGTTTTCTTTTTTATCCCAAAAAGTATTAGAACTTGCTACATCCGTAGTACACAAGACCGTCTATTATAAAATAATATATAATTTCTTTTGATTCGCTAACATTTCTTAAAGACCGTTACGCCATCGAGAGCAGACTTGTGTGAACAGAAATTAGTTCTCACAATAATGCTCTGTGCATATTCAAATTGTTCACATTAAATTATGCCATGTTACTACAAATCCGGGCTAAGAAAGGAAATAAGTAACTAAAACAAAAAGTTAGTTAATTTTAATTGATTTATTATAACTCAGTGCTTTTTAGCTTCAAGCTTTATGACAATCAAAGGGAACGTAGTGTTAAGATACTCCGTTGTCTACGTACCAGTTTTCGAGACATTTCATGTTGGGTGGCGGATCTTAACGCCACACTTTTGCCTTATTGTCAGAGCGAGAGCGAAATGAAAACATTTTTTTTCCCCGAGTGCCAATCGTATCATAACTGACGAATTTACGGTCATAACGACTAAAGGTTTACAGATTTAGAGTAAATAAGTCTTTAAATACAAAATAGATAAAATAATTTTACTTTTAAGTGTTTTCCGTTTACGCCGTAATATATTAATTATATAAAAAATGTTGTAATAAACATTTTTAAAAAATAATATCGGTTATGGTTACCTTATAGTTATCAAGATAAGATCTCGTTAAATACATTGTTTATTATGTCTAAACGATATTTGTTATTCTATTGATTAGTTTAGGCTTAAAATTAAAAAGAAAAGAAATTTTAAAAGTAGTTGTCTCGTCATTATGAGGACGTCCCTCGGTGAGGCATCCCTCTGTGAGAAGTCCAAACCAAGCCCGACAATTTTTTTTCCCTCCAAAATGTTTTAACGTATAATTCATTACTATTAATTATTGTTTGTTAAATAAAAAAATGAAGACACTTACCAAAAAATGTTTATAAACTTATATAATTTTATAATTTATCAATTCGTTAATTACAGTCTTGTCAAACACGAAAATGGCGGTGCACTAAGATATATTATTCTCAAAAATATATAGTTGCTGCTTTTGCTTTTATATAATTAAATTTATAATTCCTGTACAAGATCACTCGCGACTTTAAAACTTTTATTGTAAAGTCAATAACTAAGAGATTTCTTACAACATATTAATTAATATGCCATAATTAAATATGAACAATTTTTACCCGCTTGGTTTCATCGATCACTTTCAAGTAGTGGCTTCGATAAAAAACACACACACGTACGCACATTTATACATGTGTGGACTTAACACATGGTGGTAGCTGCCAGATGGCGCGCATTTGTGCGATGTTTTTTTTTTAATTTCGATGGGAAACGGTACTGGATCTCGGATGAGATGCCGAATCTTAATTATAATTATACGACTTGAATATTTTTTAATATTATTATTAGTATTATTAATTATGTATTTAAAACTGTTTTCTATTTTTAATTATTATATTGTTTAGCTATGTCAAACTTAATATTTTGGTTGAACAAAACAAAGCATTTGCTCAATAGCATGACAAATACATTTTTTTTTCATTTATAGCACTTTTATAGCTAAATGTGAGATTGTAAATACAAATTTAAATAAATTAACATTGTAGAACATAAATAAAATTATAATAATATCTATTGAATTGCATTTTAACATTTTATTAAGGGTTTAGAGGTGGACATACATTCTGTTTTTATGGACACCGACGGACATCCCGCGGTTACATTATGACGCGAGACTTTTTCTTTCTCATATAACTATATACCACAGTCAATGAATAAATATTAATAAATTGAGATTTATAACTCTTTAGGGTCAACATGATCAAAATTATCTAAATCTGATTATAAAATTTATATGAATAATAAAAAAAACGTTGGAAATTTTTAATAGTTTGGTAATTAATTTAAGTTTTTTCCTCATTTGATATTTTATGATAAATGTTGTTTTTGTGTAGCTTCATTTTATTTTCACAGATGTATATTTTATCTTGTCAGGTGATGACAAACAGTGCTTTCTAGTTTTTTTTTATTTTAGAATATTATTATTCATAATCTTTAAATACTATGATTTTAAATAATCTGTGGAATTTTAATATAATTAGCACTAAAGTCTAACATATTTTAAATTTCACCTTTTAAATACATTTATATTTAAAGTACTAACTTTATAATAACGTATAAACTTATTTTAAAAGAAAGTCAAGATAATCAAGAAGAGTGTCAAGTGAAAGGTTAACCTATTAAGGTATCGTTTCTCACGTCTAAATCCCTTAAGACCTTGCTTTGATATATTTATATTCAATTTTTAAATACATGAAGTTAAATGATTATAAATAATTGCCGGTCACACCAGCCTGTGAGAACCAAGGATTTAAGTGTTCACGTATTTATATTGATTAAATCTTATTATTATAATTAAATAAAAAGGGAACTAAAAGCAAAGCGCGGCGTTGAGTTCCGCCGCTGTAATAGCAATGCCTCCAGCTTTCTAATATTTTACGTTCCGTCTGCTTTTACCCTGCTGCTGTGAGTAAAGCTAATAAAAGATAACTAAATCTTTACATACTTACATAACCTATAATAAGATATGTCAAAAAGGCGGGAAGTTATGATTCTTGCTACTTTTTTGTATCTACCTATATTGTATATATCTGGCTATACATTTAGCTAATAGTATAGTTTTTGCCTGCACTTCCTGCTTGCCTTACTTATGTAGAATTAACTTAGTTTTGAAACACTCCGTTTTCCACTCTCCGATCGAATTTTGGACGTTGCATGCTAAATATCGGAAGTCAACGCCGCGCTTCATCTCATCACTCAGAGAAACATAAAAAAATCTCATCATCAATTTAGATTCATCATCATATCAATTTAGAATAAAATTTATTAAATTATTTATTGAACTTAGTACAAAGAAAACGAATAGATATAGGGTTTACTAAGTATGTATGACCGACCACGCCTTATTATTTTAATACCTTTAGAATCGAGTGACCTTTATACAGTGGACTGATAAAACCGTAGGTACTTATACAGTCCTTCCTTTTATGTTGAAATTGAATGTTAGATTTACACTTATGGTGATAATAAACTCCAATTCCGTTTCGATTCGAGATTGTTTTGTCGCCACGGTATAACGCAAAAGTTTATACTGTAACACATAGGTTGTGGGTTCGATTAACAGTCGGGAAAATTAATTATTTTCATTATCTCACCCTAACAACAAGACAAATTGCGGCGTTCTGTCACTCAACACACAATGTCTCAAAAATTAAGAAAAGTGGAAGACGACGTGTTGTAACATTAGTTTTTCCTATAATACTGTATGCTGTATATTTTTTATAATATTTTGTCTTTACTCTCTTCTATAAATATATTTAATTCTTTTATATATCACAAAAAATAATCTTATTAATGCTTCATTATATAGACTATTAACATATTTGATATACAATGTTGATATAACGACAATTATATATATATATCAACGTGTCAGTTTGTGCGTTATTAATCTTAATTATACCCAGGTTTCAATGTCAGGTGAGCTCATTTAAATAAGATCTCAAAGACCCTAATAGCTATGACAAAGGCTTGGTTAATATGACCTTCTATATAAATACTAGTTATTTACGCACTTCTATAAAATTGTTGTAGTTTGACCAATTATTATGATTTGTTATTCTGTGCAAGGTTGTGAATGGTCGCCATGTTTTTTTTTAATATAGTGTTGTAACCATGTTTTGCTTTTTTTTTTAATTGTGTGAAAATATGTTACTTTATTTTTGTCAATATCTTTATGTTTTACTGGTTTTGAGTATATACATTACATTATTAAAATAGGTTTGTAGGTCTCTGATGATTAATCAGATTTAGCTTGAATCAGTTGCTTTAAATTGTCGTCATGACTTTCTAGAAGAAATTAAATTGTAAGGAAACAAAATCTATTTTGAAAAATTATGTGTGCTTTATAAGTTTGTTACTTGCACTTCTTTTGTACAGGAAAGTGGAGAGCGGAGTGTTTTAACACTAGGCTTCCTCTGCCTACCCTGTTAATGGATCCCTCCTGACAACGTGAAGCTAAAAAAAAATACAAATGTTAAACCAATATCAACTCCTTTTTTGAGAATTCGGCTAAACAGTCAAGTATCATCCAATATTATTTAGGTATTGTTCATATAACTGGGTTCGACATCTGAATGCATTCAGGTTCCCCTCTTAGTACCTAGATGGTAGTAAATCTTAAACAGAATAGGACAATTAATCTGGTCTTGCTTAGTCTTGAGCATGTTGGTCTCGTTGCAGTCATATTTTATTACTGCGTCTATAAGGACTTAAATATCAATGGTAATTGGTTGACTAGCCATATAAAAGTTAACAAGATGAGAATTTAATGGAGTATCTCTTCTATGAATTTTAGTTGTTGTAGTAAAATAGATATATAGTTTTAGTTAGTTATTTTTTCTATATAAATATATTATGCTTTTTAGGAATTTTTCGTAATGGTTACTATTTCAATTATTTATAAGGATTGAAAAAAAATGTTCTATTTCTTTTTTAATAAATTTCATAAATTTTGAGACATATTCAAAAGTTATTTGTTGTTAAGTAGTAAAAAAGTTGTAAAACTCATCTTACATACAAAACTCTATATGATAATTGAAAAAAAATACCCAAAAAACCTTTTCTTACACAAGAATAAGAATTATATTAACTCCAAAAAACTTTCTCAATAACTATGAAAATTATTTCTATAACATTAAACTTACTTTAAATAACTTTAATTCTATATAGTTAGGTACAAACGGGTTGCGTGTTCATTTGAACTATGCGGCCTCAGGACCTCACTTTGTTTGATAGGAGGCCCCGGAGGGACAATTTGTCACAGCTATCGCCAATAAGTGCCTCGATATCTGCTTGGAAATATGGAAATGACGGTTTTGCATATTTTAAGGGTTCCGTACCTCAAAACTAAACAAAACCCTTTTAGGATCACTTGGTTGTCCGTCTGTCAAGACCATATATCTCGAGATGGCCTGAAGATATCAAGCTGAAATTAATGTCAAATATTGTAGACCAAGGTTCCTTGGAGTCATACACAAAAAATAAAGCTTCTAAGTCAACGCAATAAAAGGATACGGGCGTTTCTGCATCGTTACAATTGCCGAAATTTAGAGATATTGCGTGTAGAATGGTGGAGTTGAATGCCGCATTGCCTTATTACCGAAGATAGCTAGCGAGGTAATGAAATTTTTTTTTTTTCTTTTATGGGAATCGAACTCACAACCATCGAGTTTACAGTCACTCGCTTGTACCTCTGCGCTAAGACAATTTGTCACAGCTATATACGATAAGTGCCTCAATATCTGCCCGGCTATGGAAATGAAGGTTTTGCATATCTACAAGTATCGAGGTATAATGGAAAAAGCAACGGACAGGTTTAAATTATGTTTCGTAACGGTATTGCTGTTTCAGCTCTGGATGTAGGTTTATCGTTTTGTTTAAAATGTATGCTTGATTTATTGATATTGTTGCTAAAAGTGCTTTGGAGTGGTGGGGCTTGTGCTTAGTGGTTGTGGGTTCTAATTCGGCTGAACTAAAATCTATATTAGGTAGTCGGTTTCGTCACTTATTACATGTTGTATTTACAGTTAAATTAGTGATGTACATGACATTGATAAGTAAAAATTACATTGTATTTGTTTCCAGAACCCTAACATTAGCCTTTATTGTATTTTTATTTTATAAATCTTATTTAAATTTGAACATATTCATTTGAAATAACGTTACTGTTCAATCAACATATAGATATCGTTACTTAAATTTTTTTTATCAGCTTCACGCTGTATCCCGCACACAGCAGGGTAGGCTGAGGGAACCTAGTGTCAAGACACTCCGTTCTCCACTTTCTGCCGAATTCTAGGCATTGCGTGTTGGAGTGCCAGAACTCAACGCCGCGCTTTGTCTCGTCACCAGAGCGAAGAAAAGGAAATATAAATTGAAGTAAATATTTCATCTCTTCGAATGTGGATCGAACCCAAAACCAGTCGGTTTTACAGTCACGCTTTGTGCCCCTGCGCCACGACTGGCTTCAAAAAATAAATATGCATACTATTATTATCATTTTTACCATATCATTCTCACACACGGTTAAAAGAGACTTATTCAGTACTCATATGATACTTATTTAGTATGGAGGTATGGTATATTAATTCGAATGACCAATATTATGTTAAAATTATACACCGAGATAAACGTCAGCGTGGCACAGATTTACGAAATGCCCCCGTTGCATAGCGTTAAGTTGCCAGGTTATATTTCATTATTTAATTACGTAGATTTCCTCTGTTTTAGTGGTGCAAAATTATTGGTATAAAAAATAAAAAATTAAGTCAAATTAGCTTCACGCTGCACACAGCAGGGTAGGCAGACGGAACCTAGTGTTAAGACACTCCGTTCCCCACTTTGCCTCGACAACAGAGCGAAGAAATGAAAATATAAATGTAAATAAATATTTCATTTCCTCGAGTGGGGATCGAACCCACAATCAGACGATTTTACAGTTTTATAATATTGTATTTTGGCTGTATTGTACGTAGATTATCTATGTATAGATTTTTTTTTGTGTTTTTTTAGCAGGCTAGTTATATGTTGTGTTACCTGGGTTCTTCTTTTTCTTAATATCATTATCCTCTCTCTGCTATGATAGGACTCACGCCACTCAACACATAGTGTCGTGAAATCGGGCGAAAAATAGCTAAAAAAGTAATTCCAGTATGACTACTCACTTTTTATACAATGTATTTATTTATAGTATAATTTTATAATATAATCCATAACTTTTTATAATTTTTTTTTAACTCTCTAGTGATCTGTTTTTACTCTGCGGACATAAAAATAGTTCATTACTTTGATCCTCATTTGTTCAATTACAGTTATTTATTTATATATTAAAAGAAGTACATATTTCTTAACTTAAAATACAACATTTTCAAATTATTAGAAATAACATAAACTTATAATTTATTACTAAACCATAACTTCTAGCGATACTAAGATTATGCTCAGCGTCGTCGCTTCATTAGACCAGCATTAGTCAGGGCTAGGGGTGTAAATTGTTGGTCCAATTTATCAATCCTACGCTCTGGAGTTACCGTTGCCACACTCCATCATGATAGTGCTATGCTTATTTTAGCTGCTATGAATTATATTGTGGTGTAAATTTTATATTATCTATGTATTTTATGTTATCTGTATTAAAAAAATTAAAAAAATATAAATAAAATCCCTTATTTTTGGAGTCGGTGTCAACAGCGTGGTTATTTTTTTAATTATTTCAATTAGCTTTTGTTGAGTGTATTTAATATATTTTTTGGGTGGTACCAAGAGAGCCTTCTACATGAAAAAAAAAAGAATGAAATGTCTATTGATTGCCGAGTGTGGCGCCATTGGTTGTTGTTTCTTCCTTTTCTACATGTTTGTCTATGTGTAGGCGTTATATATTTTTATCAGATAATGCATCAATCAATAAATATTTTTTTAAAACTTTATTGCAAATATATAATAATTATAGTATTAAAAGTCTTACAAAATAGAACAGTATAGTGTCACAGCAGCACTATATTATAAATTATCACGTGCTTGCACCTTTTACTCATAAAAGTTTAGTGTGACGTATTTTGTTATAATTATAGTAGAATTCTTAACATCAGTCTTTGTTGATAAGTCTGATCTCAATAAATTATCTGAAACAGAGAATTGCTTAGATGATATTTAAATAGATATATGTGTGACGTTTAAGCAATTTATATAAGGAAATATAGCGGGAGACGTCTAATATTTTTGATTTTTTATAGGTAGATATTCACTTTCTTAACGACTGTATGTAATTTAATAAATATTTGACAATTTTGTAAGAAATTTAATATAATCTATATTTTATTTACAATTAACATAAAATACTAAATCTTCATAAAATGTTTCATTTGAAATTTCCGTTAAATATTTTATAGCCCTGTCGCTTCACATGTTTTGCTTTAGTATTACTATTACCATATGCTA
>DWQW01005539.1:0-17644 GCA_018249695.1 Heliconius erato demophoon
ACCAGAGCGAAGAAATGGAAATATAAATTTAAGTAAATATTTCATCTCCTCGAGTGGGAATCGAACCCAGAACCAGTCGGTTTTGCAGTCACACCTCGTGCCGCTGCGCCACGACCGGCCTCTAATATGTTTTTACTTTGGCTTTAAAGCCGTTTTCGTTGTACAGAGGCGCAAAAGTGATTGTAGACACGATAGGTTGTAAGTTTGATATTCTTTTATTCATTTCTTCGCTCCACCAAGGCAAAAGCACCAAGCAATCCCGGCGTTGAGTTCCGCCCGTCACACGCCATGCCTCGAAATATTCGGCGGAAAATGGGCCCCGGGGTTTCTTAACATTAGGTTTAGGTTCCTTCTGTCTTCCTTCCTATATGAGGGATACATCGTGAAGCTGATAAAAAAATATATTTTTTTACTTTTTATTATTCTTATGGCTTATTTTGTATATAATTTATTCACTGGAAGTCCACCCGTACTCAATGGCCAATGATTTTTTTGGGCAATATAGTAATGTGGTAATTTTTTTATATGATTGTTATGTTTTTTTATATTGATGTTTGGACGATGTTTATTCAGTTTTGCTTAATTAAAATAGGTCTTACTACTAAGTTCCCTCTGCCTACCTTGCTGTTTGTGGGATACAACGTGACGTTATACAGAATAATAAATAAGTATATACTTATTTATACAAATTCGCCGGAATGTGAAAACGGATTGTCTTAACACTAGGTTCCCTCTGCCTACCCTGCTGTGTGCGGGATACAGCGTGAAGCTGATTTATTTATTTATTTATACAATTATACAATTACATTAAGGTTATCATAACAATCCTATTTACTTGTAGTTAAATAATAATATTTAACTTTAATACTATGGGAGCTTCCGAGCAGTTCTTGTACATCATTAAAATATGTAGAACCCTTGACCTGCACTTCTGTTCTACTACTGTAAAACGACATAAGGCATAATTTTAGCTTATAATAATAATTTCTAGTTAGTTTAAAACATAATTTTATAGCCAGTCTGTTTTGAGATGAGACGTGGCGCAGGGGCACAAAATGTATTTTAACGCGAATGGTTGTGGGTTTGATCCTCACTCGAGAAAATGAACTATTTATATTAATGTATATTTTCATTTCTTTCTTCCTCGTTGTCAAGGCGAAGCGCAACGTTGAATTCCAGCACTCAACACGCAATGCCTCCAGAATTGGGCGGATAGTGTCGAACGGAGTGTATTAACACTAGGTTCCCTCTGCCTACCCGGCTGTGTACGGGATGCAGCGTGAAGCTGATTTGATCTTATTATTTTATAAGTCGCGTATGTATGCTTATCACAATTACACTATTACGTTAGTATGTCATTGAGCACCGCATCTTGAGATCGTTAGTGAACTTCATAAAAAAATGGAACAGCTAAGAAATTAATTATTTCTCTTATAATTATGATAAATTTTAGAAAACGTATAAAAATTTGAACGTAGCGGGACTTGAACGGCGAGAGGCGCTCTGACCACTAAGCCATACGTTCTCATCGAGCAACGTTGAAATTTTTATACGCTTGTTACAACTTATTTATGTTGTTACCATCTCTGTAGGGAGATTTTTACAAATTTCCGCTACCCAAAGATAATTAATTACTAAGAATTATAGTTTGGCAAAAGAGAATATTATTTTTTAAATATTTTTAAAACATTTTTAAAATGTTTGAACTGAACATACAATATTCTACTGGAATTGTTTACGAATATCTGTTTATTTCTTATACTATCAGCATACAAAACTTCAAATTGATGAATTTGTCATTTCAAAGGCTAATATGACATACAGATTATGATCACTTGGCGATACTTATTTGCGAAAGATTGCCATTCGACTATAAACCGAAGTCGTAAATAGCGAGAACCGTTCATAAAAGTGACATAATCGTTGCATAAAGCGAAAGGGTGCCAATAAAAGATCCCCTTAGCATAAGATATTATTTACTGCTTCAATACCAGAGGCGTTGGTTTGGCGGAATGGTTTAAATATTTTATGATTTTGAGAAATCTTCTGCAATTTATAAGGGGCAGGTTAGCAGATAGTAAATGTATATTTAGCGTTTTCTTTTAAAATCAGATTCGTAGAGCAGGTTAGGCAGAGGGAACCTAGTGTTAAGACGCTCTTTTCCCACTTTCTGCTGATTTTTTGCAGGCATTGCGTATTAAATGACGGAGTTCAACGCCGGGCATTTGCCTTCGTGCCAGAGCGAACTCTGTTCTCTACTTTTTAATATTTAAAATATACCATAAACCATATATTATATACACCATAAAATTATAATTTCAATCTCGTACAACTAAAACGACGAAGTTAATAAAGCAGTTTCTTTCCAAAAGTATTTTTTTTACTCACCTTAAATTTACCAACTGTTTATGCTTAGCTTAATCTAAAACTTTTGGACATACCTACTTTTTTCCTAAAAAGCTAGAGGTCGGTATGTGGTTGAAACAAAAAAAAACAAATTGACTTTGTACATGAGCCTCTTTTCATAACATAGTATCAAAGAACGGTTCCTTGTTTTTAGTTTTGTATAAAGGTATAGATGTATAAATAAATTAACGACTGGCATTTGAATTCAGAATCTCATGAGGTTCTGAATTCAATTCGATGTCTGTATCTCAGTAACTTTGTGTATGTATTACGTGGTCATCACTTCATCATATATAATTTTGAAATATATATATTGGTAAAATTTTGCAGTAGAGGACTAAAGAACTAAATTAGCTATACATTGCGATGTAAACATACATATAAACAGTACAGAGAGAAATGCCAGTATATTTCACATATGTATACTAAATATTATAAAGTTACATTACGATACTAAAATAGTATGAACTTTGAATACTTGAAGCTTGACAGAGGCCGTTGTGGCACAGGGGCACAAGTCTGTGCATATAACGCGACGGTTTTGAGTTCAATCTCCACTCGGAGGAATAAACCCTTCGTCTACCGTGCTATAAGAGCGGGATAAAGCGTGAAGCTAAAAAAAAGAAAGGAAGACTTAAATTTATGACTAGTACCTACAACAAAATGTTCTATTACGTATAATGATAAATTCGTCCGCGTCACCCGGTCTCTTTACAGCGACCCATCTCGCTTTCAATTCAGAATAAACACATTTTATTTCACTTCCATGCTAATAAAATGTAAATCTGCTTAGGGTTTGCAATTTCCTACAAATGTTTCCTATCTTATTTTATGTGATTTTCTTCATTGGTGGACATTGATTTATTGGTTTTTGTCGATACAACGTTAGATCATAATATTATGAAATAAAATTTTAAATATAAAATAAAATATGTGATGATATTTATTTCTTATTTTTTTATTGAGGCCGGTCGTGGCGCAGCGGCACGAGGTGTGACTGCAAAACCGACTGGTTGTGGGTTCGATCCCCACTCGAGGAGATTGAAATATTTACTTAAAAATTTGTATTTCCATTTCTTCGCTCTGGTGTCGAGGTTAAGCGTGGCGTTGAGTTCTGCCACTCAACACGCAATACCTACAGAATTCGGCAGAAAGTGGGGAACGGAGTGTCTTAACACTAGGTTCCCTCTGCCTACCCTGCTGTGTGCGGGATACAGCGTGAAGCTAATTTAATTTAATTTTTTTATTTTTCTTTATTTTTTGTCGTATTTCTTATCTTCCTTTAAAATAAATCATGAATACCTTATTATAATTGTTATTGAGGTAAACACATTTAGTGAAATATGGACGTTTTCATTTGAAAACTTCAATCAAAAGTATTTCTCATTATATTTAATAATTAAAAGCACGGCGTTGAGTTCTGATACTTAACATACAGCGTTTCAAATATTGAATAAAAAGCGGAGAATGTAATGTTAGAAATTAAAAAAAAACACTATATAACACCTAATTTTACATACTAAAATAACTTAACCCAAAACAACCCAGATAGTTTCGTCATAGTTGACATACCACGCTTATTCTATGGACTATTAACTTCGAGTCCCACACCGGGTGCCATTTTGATTGCGCCCCCCGTGCACCCCCTACAAATTATACTGAAGACGTACGGTGGATACGTTATTTGAAATTTTCTGTTTCATAAATCTCCATTTGGCAACTGCGCCCCGTGAATAGGCTCGTTAGTCATAAATATCCGAAGTCTGGTCGTTATCCCTTATTCACGGGGAGGTGAAAAAAGGGGGAGGTAAAAAAAAATGTAATTTTAAATGTTTTTCTCTCAATTCAAGCAATGGATTAGGATATAAATGTTCAGGGTTGTTATTTTCATTATTTTAATGTATTTTCGTTATGGATTGTATTAGCTATTTAATATAAAATAAAAATACATCAGCTTCACGCTGTATCCCGCACACTGTAGGGTAGGCAGAGGGAACCTAGTGTTAAGACTCTCCGTTCCCCACTTTCTGCTGAATTCTGGAGGCATTGCGTATTGAGTGACAGAACTCAACGCAGCGCTTATCCTCGACACCAGAATGAAGAAATGGAAATATAAATTTAAGTAAATATTTCATCTCCTCGAGTGGGGATTGAACCCACAACCAGTCGGTTGTACAGTCACACTTTGTACCGGTGCACCACGACTGGCCTCATTATTTAATGTTTATATGGTTTTTATTGTGATTTGTAAAGACCGCTATTGCGGACCGGTACACGGAATTATAAATGTCGACGGTTCTGGGTTTGACTCTCAATTGGTTAAAGGATTTTTTTACTTCCACACTCTGTTAACAAAATAAAGCGCGGCGTTGATTCCTGCCACTCTTCCTTCTTTATGCTGAATACATCTTAAAATAAACAAAAATAAATTGAGCTTTATTTGGTAATTAATATACGGTTCGCTTAATATCACATTAATATTTAAATTGCATTTAAATTTATACTCATTTATTATAATTACAAAAAAGCCTGGCACGAATATAAACGCGGTTGACGTGAGTTTGATCTTCACTGTCAATTGTCAATTTGAATTTCAAGCAAGAGAAAGCTGGGCTTTTCTCCATTCGAAAAGCAACGTCTAGAATTAGTGCGAAAAGTGGAGAGTTATTATGTTCTTTCTTTCTGCTTACATTCCTATGTATAAATCTTGATATATATGATTACCATTTTCACAGATTGTGATTTTTTTACTCGCTCTTATATCCTTTCAGTGGGGCTTGTCATGCCATACCCCATTGGGCTCATGCTTAAACAAGGATAATGAAATAAAGGATGATTGCTATAATAATTGAAATTATTATAGTAATATTATACAAGATATATTTTTTATATTCTATAAATTATTGATTCTAGTCGTGGCACAGGAGCACAAGCGTTTGACTGTAAACTCGACAGGTCGTGGGTTCGATTTCCACTCGAGGTATGAAGTATTTGATATTTTATTTTCTTCGCTCTGGTGTCGAGAAAAGCACGACATTGAGTTCTACCACTAAGTACGCAACGCCTCCAGAATTCTGCGATAAGTGGGGAGAGGAGTGTCTTAACACTAGGCTCCGCGTCACCCTGCTATATGCGAGATACAGCGTGAAGCGTTTAATAAATCTGATATCAGCGTATCTGTTGAGAATAATAATATATTTATAAATAAATTGTGTCGTATGTATGTACGTAACGTGAATGGGTGCTATAAAAATTTGTAACGCTGTAAACCACGTGCAGGCCAAAATATAGAAGCTAAAAGCTTTTGGGTGTAAAACATTAATGTGTATCGCCTTTCTGCGGTTCCTTTTAGCCTGATGTTGATGTGAACTCGATCGGCAACGCTTGCTATTTATTTTGGACCATTCTTTTACATATTGAATGAATTATTTTACTGAATTCACTCGATTCGATGTTGCGGTATTTGTTTTGTACATATATATATACTTATATATATATGTATATAATATAAACACTGTGTCCGTCGTGGCGTAGGAGTGCAAGGGTGTGACGTATCGTGATGGTTATAGGTTCGATCTCCAATCGGAATCATGGATTATTATTTAGTAATATTGATATTTCTTCGCTCTGGCACCAATGCAAAAGTTCATCTTTAAGTTCCGTCGTCTCAACACGCAATAACTCGAAAATTTTGTCGTGGCGCAGCGCCACGAAGTGTGACTGTAAAACCGACTGGTTGTGGGTTCGATCTCTACTGGAGGAGATGAAATATTTACTTAAATTTATATTTCCATTTCTTCGCACTGGTGTCGAGGTTAAGCGCGACGTTGAGTTTTACCACTCAACACAGTGAGGAACAGAGTGTCTTAACACTAGGTTCCCTCTACCTACCCTGCTGTGTACGGTATACAGCGTGAAGTTGAATATATAAATGTAATTTTTTAAAGTTTCACCGTATTGTAGTCTACTAAAACAATAAATCAGACAACTCTATTTTACAATTCTCCCTATTTCGTAATATTAAAGTTTCATGTTCTGAATTTAGTTCATTAAAAGCTTTTCTCGTCTAGCTCTGTTTATATTAGCCGATTTAAATGAATAGCAAATACTAGTTGCAGAAATATCATTATTTGTTTAGTCAAAGAATGATCTGTATGAAATTTAAAAATCTAAACATAAAAATATAGGTAACTGTAGAAGAGTCTTGTAGAATGGCAAATGATTGTTATATTTTACCTTAGTTCACTATCCAAGAAAATGATAATTCTTAAAGACTTATATAATGCAAAAGAAAAGCATTTTTTGCGGTCGGAAGAAAAATATGTATTTTTCTATATCTTTAACATTTTTAAAATCAGCTTCACGTTGTATCCCGCCCACAGCAGGGTAGGCAGAGGAAACCTAGTGTTAAGACACTCCGTTCCCCACTTTGCGACGAATTCTGTAGGCATTGCGTGTTGAGTGAACTCAACGCCACCCTTTTCCTCGACACCAAAGCGAAGAAATGGAAATATAATTTATAAATAAATATTTCATTTTCCCTAGTTGGGATGGAACCCACAACCAGTCGGCTTACAGTCACTTTACTCTCAACTACGTTTCTAAGGATACGTAAAAATGTTGAAGTATTTATTTACGACTAGCGCCCTTGCAAGGCTTCGCTCGCTGGAACTATATGATTATTTAAGAGTAGATATTTAATAAAAAATATTAATTATTTTAGTACAGTTATCTATACTACAGTTCTATACTACGGTTATCTAGACTGTTATCAACACACGAGGCTTCGCCCGCTTGAACCATATGATTATTTAAGAGTATTTAGGGAAAAAAATATTAATTATTTTAATGGTTATATATACTGATGTTATCCACTTAACAATCTCTAACATTTTATTTTATTCGTAGAAGTGTCTTGTTAGAATAACGTTTAGTTCTTTTATATTTACATATCCAGGAAGTCAGTAGGAACGCGCGCACAAAACAAGCGCTGTTATTCTTGCGTGAATCCTGCGGGGAATTCTGAGATAAAAAAGCCCTATCTTTCAGTGAAAGTCCCATAAAAATGTATTCCGCTGTTACGGAGATTGGCCCGCACAAATAGGAAAACAGATAGACAGACAGAAATGTTAAATTGTTTGCTTGTGTTTTACAGGATACTCCTGTAAATATTATGTAAAGGTAAACACTATATACACTTCTTCCAAAACAGGGTTATTTGGAAATAACAAACAAAAACTTCAATTTTATTAATAAACAAAAATATTTTTTTTATTATTTCTATATTGTATTGTGTTAATAAGTATAGATTATATTAAAAGAATGTCGCACATTTGTCGTTAGCCTTACTTAAATCCACAACTTAGCACCACAGAACAAAAGCCTATGTGAAGAGTTAACATCAAAGGCATGTTAAATCCACATTTGTAAACAATTACATTCGTCTCATTAATCTTTAGCAAAGTAAAAAGTGGCCAATCGTGGGGCACAAAGTGTGACTGTAGACACCACAAGTTGTGGGTTCGATTCCCACTCAAAGAAATGAAATATTTAATATTTTCATTTCACCGCTCTGGTGTCGAGGCAAAGCGAGGAGCTGAGTTCGGCCACTGAACGCGCAATGCCTCCGGAATTTGGCGAAAAATGGGGAACAGAGTGTCTTAAGGTCCCACTCAAAAAATATTTTAAACAGAACATGTATATATAATAAGTAAATAAAGTATAAAATAAGTCAAAATGGTAAGTAAATTACATAACTACTTGTCTACATAAACTTCACAATGTGTCCACATGTTTTAAAAAACAAGAATACGGATAAAACACCAGTATAGTCCTCACTAACTAAGTTTATAACTCCTACAAAATTATTTATTTGTTCAAGACTATTTACATCGACTTATGAAAGCTGAAAAATAATTTTGTTTGTAAATATATGAATATATATAATTTCAATTGTTCACGCTGTATTCCGCATAAAATAGGGTAGGTAGAGGAAACTTAGTGATGAAATACTCCGTTCCCCATTTCCGCAAAATTTTCGAGTTATTGCATGTTGAGACGACGGAACTTAAAGATGAACTTTTGCATTGGTGCCAGAGCGAAGAAATATCAATATTACTAAAAATAATCCATGATTCCGATTGGAGATCGAACCTATAACCATCACGATACGTCACACCCTTGTACTCCTACGCCACGACGGACACAGTGTTTATATTATATATATATATATATATATATATATATATATATATATATATATATATATATATATATATATATATATACAGGGTGGAAGAGGCAGCGCTCCATTTACGGAAACAGCATATAGGGTAAAATATTTCGATAATCGAAGAGGTGAAATATTTACTTAAATTTATATTTCCATTTCTTCGCTCTGGTGTCGAGGCTAAGCGCGGCGTTGAGTTCTGCCACTCAACACGCAATGTTTCCGAAATTCGGCAGAAAGCGGGAAACGAAATTTCTTAACACTAGGTTCCCTCTGCCTACTCTGCTGTGTGCGTGATACAGCGTGAAGCTGATTTAATTTATTTTTAACTAATATTTTTCGTTAGCTGAACACCATCAAGTTGTCTACTGTGGGTCTTGTGTAATTGTAATTACAAACTCGTTCCGCACACGCCCGGCTCGCACGAGGCGCCCGCCCCTTGTTTAACTTGCGGCGGAGTTTCATGTTACTAATTAGCTTTTCGTTATTCTCTAATTTGCTTAATTCTTCTGATGGTTCTGAGTTCAATTCCTTTTTCACTATGTTTGTATGGTGATGGTGATTAGGTACCTGCCGTATGTAATATTTGATTTAAAATGATAAAGAATTATATGTGATTTTTAAGTAAAAAAAAGGCAAAAGCCCGACGTTGAGTCCCGCCACTACAACACGCAATGCCTCGAAAGACTCTGCAGAAAGTGAGGAACGGAGTGATTAATTCTAGGTTACCTCTGGCGTATGCGGGATACAGCGTGAAGCTGATAAAACAATAATAAATTGATAGTGGCGTTGGTGCATATATATTAGAGCGATGGTTGTAAGTTTAAACATTACTCCGGGAGTTTTTGATTGAATAGAATGGATAAAAAAGTGTAATATAGGGCGTCGTGGTGCAGGAACAGAAGTGGCGGCTGTAACTTGACAAATGAGAGTTCAATTCCCACTCGGAGGAATGGAATGTTTA
Organism: Heliconius erato demophoon; assembly: GCA_018249695.1. Lineage (NCBI taxonomy): Eukaryota > Metazoa > Arthropoda > Insecta > Lepidoptera > Nymphalidae > Heliconius > Heliconius erato. The sequence goes on from DWQW01005539.1 coordinate 9,600, forward strand.
ATATTTTTTATTTGCTCGCACTGGTGGCAAGAACGCGGCTTTGAGTTCCGCCACTCAATAGGCAATGCCTCAAAAATTTGGCGGAAAGTAGAGAACGGAAGTGTCTTAACATGAGGTTCCCTCTGCCTTGTCTATGTGCGGGATACAGCATGAATATTAAATACTTTTTCGCGTCCCGCTTTATCCCGCATGCCTATGCAGCAGGGAAAGCATAAAGAATTTAGTGTTAATTCACTATCAAATTTACCTCACAATCTGACCCACTGTGCTGGAACTGTAACTATTAATTATTATTACTAGTAGACTAAACAACTATTAATATCAGATTGTACGAAGGAATTTTAAAAGTTTATACGAAGTTATTTATGGATTCTTAGCTTTATCTTTGCTGCATTTCACGATTCACTCTATGATTTTTGTTAATTCGTAGTACAAAGGCAGATAAATCTGCGTTACTAAAAAAAGGTGTAAAATAAAATATAATATCTTAAGCTACAGCTTTCTTCTTTATATTTTATAAATGTGTTAAGAATTTTTAAAAGTTTTAGGGTACCTCGCTAAGTTGGTAAGTCGCTACGCGAGGACACATACGACGATAAATCCTGGCAATCTGTGGAAACTTTCATTTCGACTTAGAGATGTTTTCGTGATAAATGAAAATATTTTTCATCTAAATTGTGGAACCTGCGATGGATATTTATGTTTATTTTGAATTATTTCAAAATGTATGTGTGTGGAGATTGCTAATTCTAAATTTAACCTATTTTTGTTAAATAAATCTTGATTTCATCTTTATATTTCAAAATAAAATCCTTGAACAACTTTATTTTATTCACTTAGGATTTTATTCATATCAATTTTTTTTATATAATTTTGTTATAGTTTTAAGCTTAGGGCTTTTAATGCTTTTGGTAACTTAACAGTAGATATACTCATACAAAAAAGTTAGCAAATTTTCTTCTACATTTCTTACTAGACTACACTCACTTCCATCTAATTTTAATATTTCTCTATCATATATTTATTCAAAATTATTATAGCATAAAGCTACAACACCATCAATAAAACGAATAAACTACAAATAAATATATTTTCATTGCGAAGTAGATACACCTTTTTATTTCATCTCCAAACAAGCTAACGAACTCAGCAGTCCTATCTAATTCAATTTAAAACAGTAAATAATATGAACTAAATCCAATTCGATTAAAACTGTTGTAGGTGTGACGATAATCAGCCTACTCTCATAACACACATAGACCAATTAGAGCACGCGGAACTGAAATTAAGGTAATGTATTAAGCCTATTTGCTATTTAATTTAGATTCACATTTGTACTATATTCTATACGAATTGAATAGTAGCCTGGGATGAACAGTAGATACAGAATTGAAATTAAATTTGGTGAAATATTTATAAATGGGGGAACGATTCCCCCATTCAATATGCAATGCATCCAGAATTCCGCGGAAAGTGGGGAACGGAAGTGTCGTAATGGGGACGGAGTGTCTTATGGTATATGAGGTTCCCACTGCCTATTGTGTTATGTGTGGGATATACCGTGAAGCTATTTATATTTATAGCGCGGCGCTGCTTTAATTTACCTGGTATGATAAAACAAAATGCGGCGTTGAGTTTCACCGGTCATTACCCAGTGTTTTGTTATGATATGCGGGGTAACTATGTGAACAAAAGTTATACCATATAATATAGTGTATATACGAGTTTGTCTGATGATTCAATTGTTTTTTAGTTAAATTAATAACTATTAGCACATTCTGTAGTTTTTTTGTAGGAGACCGTATTTTTTTATATTTGTTTTTAATTTTATATATTTTGTGCATGTTTTTTATTTTCTTGGTTCTAGTAAAGTCTGTCTATATGCTTATTAAGAGACGAATTTGTGTTTGGTAACAGAACCCTCCATCTTCATCTTATTTTCCCATTTTACTATTACTATTACATGCCTTAAAGCTCCAGTATTGATTCGCATAATACAGTTAACATATTTAATTTGATTATATATTTAAATATAAATATAATAGAGGCCAGTCGTGGCGCAAGGGCACAAATTGTGACTGTAAAATCGACTGGTTGTGGCTTCGATCCTCACTCGAGGAAATGAAATATTTATTTACATTGATATTTTCATTTCTTTGATCTGGTGTTGAGGCAAAGCGCCATTCAACACGCAACGCCTCCAGAATCCGGCGGGAAGTGGAGAACGGAGTGTCTTAACACTAGGACTAGGTTCCTTCTGCCTACTCTGCTGTGTGAAGCTGATTTGATTTATAACTATAATAAGTAAGGCTAGGCTACAACGCTACTAAAAGTTAAGTGCTCTTTTTATCATTTAATTCTTATTATAAAAACACACGAGAAATTGCACTCTACTAGATTAATACACAGGCTGGAGCCGCGCACCAGTTAGCTAAATGAATTAGATCGTTATGGTGACTCTAAATGCAACGTAAAAGTAAATTGTTTTGAACGTTTAAATTGATATTGTTGTTTACTTTTTTAATAGAAAATTGTATTTAAAGTCTTAAGGGGCTTAATAGTTTATTAAGTTGGTAAATAAATTATATTTGTATAGGTCTTTAAAAAATATATTTTTAAATAAAATATACAATGCAGGTCAGCTTCATGCTGTATCCCGCATACAGCAGAGTAGGCAGAGGGAATCTAGTGTTAAGACAAACTGTTCCCTACTTTTCACTGAATTCTGGAGGCATTGCGTATCGAGTGGCGGAACTCACTCACTCACTCAACGCCGCGCTTTGCTTCGATACCAGAACTAAGAAACGGAATTATAAATTTATATAAATACTTAATTTCTTCGGATCACACTTTGTGCTCCTGTGCCACGATTGGCCTCATTTAATTCGTCTTTATATTTTTAAAATAATGTAACCGATTTGTGATAATTTTATGAATATAGTATTAATAATTCATATAGCATTAGGTTTTTGCATAGTTACTGAAAATTGAAGGTGAAGATGTAAAAAAAACCAATAAGTCGACAATTTAATTTTCTAACATTTTTATAGCTTCAGTGTCTAAACTTTTAAGTAAATCTATTTCTCTATAATTTCTTAATAATAAAAACCATCTAGGCATCCACAGGCATAATCCTAATATAATCTAAATCAGCTTACGAAAAAATCTATCTTTGAAATATTAATTTAATTTATTAGATAAGTTCCCAACAATATTTCAGATATTTCAAAAGATATTTAATTAAAAGTTCCAATTTAGTATTAATCCTCATCCAGATAAATATTCCATTAGTCACTTTGGTCTTTAGTTCAGATTACATTTTTTGTTTAATTATACCAGGAATTTTTTTTCTTAGAAGACATTTTGAATTCACAATTCCTGAAATTGGTCTTCTAATTTTATCTATCTTCGATCAGTCTCTGCTATTTTTCAACTCGTAGTGGGGGGTTACGACCCCCTAGATCTGGATAAAAAAACTTCAAGATTTTTTTCATAGTAGCCCTAGTAGTAAATGCGAGGAGAAGTATCAATGTTAGTTTTATCAGGATCACTTTAGTACGATAGTTAGCATGTACTACGATTTTTAAATCAGCTTCACGCTGTATCCCGTACACAGCAGGGTAGGGTAGGGAACCTAGTGTTAAGACACTCCGTTTCCCACTTTCTGCCGAATTCTGGAGGCATTGCGTGTTGAATGGCAGAACTCAACGCCGCGCTTAACCTTGACACCAGAGCGAAGAAATGGAAATATAAATTTAAGTAAATATTTCATCTCCTCGAGTGGGGACTGAATCCACAACCAGTCGGTTTTACAGTCACACTTCGTGCCGCTGCGCCACGACTGGGCTCACGATTTTTAAATAAGAAATATTATCAAAGACGCCATCGTAGGACAGTACTTGATCAGTAGACGCGATAGTTGTGGATACAATTTTACTCAAGGAAATTGTAATTTTACAGATAAGAGAACGTGTAGCGTGGAATTGAGAAGTATAAAAATCTTTTTTGCGCCATCAGTTCGCGGTATCAATTTCTTGGAGTTTTATATTTAAAAATTCCATTATTCGTGTTATTCTTTTTACAAAAAAAAATAGTTTTTGTGTTTCGGTTAGACCTACTAACTGTATGCTTACAACCATCATGAAAATTCTCGATGTAGATTGAATGCACAAAACAATCTTTAATTACGATGTTTTGCTTACTTAAATACAGAAAATAAATGAAGATTTTTTACAATTTTAAAGTGCTAATCCAAACTTAGGAAAGAAAAATACTTTTTTAGAAAACGTATAAAAATTTTAAAGTAGCGGGACTCGAACTGGTCGGTTTTAAGGAGGCGCAGGTTCGACTCCCGCTACGTTAAAATTTTTATAAGTTTTCTAAATAAGTAATAAATTAAGATTTTAATATATTACAAATATATTAGTATGTTTGAAATAATGCCAAGCTCTAGATCAGACTTATAGTTGAAATAAACTCCTTACAAAAATATGTTCTGTAAATAATTGTGTCACAGTTTCGCAATAAATCATGGACCGAAAAGTTATTTGGTAACCATCTGTTTACGAGTGAGGGGAACTTCTATCTATATGATTGTAGCGAAAGCAAATACAAGTACCTAATATATTTGGTAAATAAAAAATACATTTGGAAAGTATGTATATTGTAGGCCAGTCAAAGCGCAGGGGCACAAACGTACGACGTACGGCGCGATGGTTATGGGTTTCAAATCTCACTCAAAGAAATTTAATATATTCATTTCCTCACTCTGGCAATGAGGCAAATTGCGGCGTTAAGTGTCACCACTCTACGCGCAATGATCCCCAGAATTCAATATAATCCTGAAATTCGAAAATTCGAATATCGAAATATCGGTACAGGAATCCGAATCGCACATGACCAGTTTATAATTTACATATAACTTCTAACTCAAAAAAAGTTTATTTACCAACTAGCATTCAATCATTATACAATTCACAATTCAATTAATCATTTCATTTAGAATACAAATAAAAATTACAAATGGATGCATCGATGATATTTGTATTAATTTTTAATATTTTTCACTGTGATTCAATTTTACGTTCCCCCGTATTTACATGTCGGTGATTTTATTTATATGTTTTCTTAGTAAACATAGATTTATGTCTTCAGATTTATCGCCCTTCTTCACGATTTTCTACTCGAATGCACCGCTGATGCCGAGATACTTTTGCAAGAATAACATCGTGATATCTAAATAACATTTTCAGTTTGCTTTTTCTATATAAATTTATATCGTTTATGATTTGTTTATTCATCTACATATACATATACGTATGTAGAAATATAAATCTTTGCCGTTATTAAGTGACTGACAGACAACGTTCATATGAAATTATTGGATTTAGACAGTTAAAATTTTGTATGAGGGGAAGTGTAGGTAGATTTGAAAGTGTAAGGAGTACAAAGACAGGATTTTTCGATTAATAACTTATTACGAAACGGAAAACAACTAGATTTTTCATTTTACGTCTCAAAGTTTACGCGATCAAAAGTGCAGACGACTACATTAATAAAACTCTTAAAACTGTTAGGCAAATACCTATACCAATTAATCTGAGATAATATAATATTTTATTTCAATGACCGCAATGGTATTTGAACGTATATAAACATATAAATGAAATACAAATAATAAAGATAAAATATTTATTTAGGTATAGGATTAAAACTGAATACGAAATGTTTTAAATTAAGGTGCTTTTACCATTTTTTTAGTTATTTGGTTAGAAATAATTATTTTTAGGGTTTCGTACCTCAAAAGTAAGAAAACGAAACCCTTATACAGAGCGTTTTTGTCAGTGCCACTTTAAATTAAACCACAGTTTCAACTACTCCATAAAAGCCTAATACAATTATTATTTTTCCCAAAAATGATAAAGTGATTTTTTCAAACAAAATAAATAAAAAAAATATTGTTATAATATAAAACATAATTTGTCAAGATCAAAGAGAAACCGCCGCATATGCCCCTTTCCGAAATCGAGTCGTAGGTATTGGTGGCAAAGTTCAAAGCTGTTTAACTTTTAGTAGTATTTTTGTAGTAGTATTCGTTTACGTTATTGGTATCTATGAGTAACTGCGTCAGACGAAATACATGTATTGATAAGCATCGTAAAATGAAAAAAAAGTATGGGCTTAAATAAAATTACCCTATATGCTGTTCCCGTAAAAGGAGCTCTGACGCTTCCACCCTGTATATTATAAGGATTTCGTTATCCATTTATACTTTCAAGAGCAATCATCTCAAGTTTGCATTTCAATTTGAAATTAATATAAAATATTAAAATCTACGGTACTTCGAAACATAGAAAAAAAATGAAGCTTCTAAGTCAATGCAATCAAAATACATAAGATTATAGGTATTTCTTGGAAAAAAATGTTTACAGTCGTTTTGTTAGAGAAATTGCATTTCATTTAATACAAAATAGCTCGTCTCCTCGACAGGACGCCCACCAAGCGGTCCGAAATAAGCTACAATTATAAGTTTGTAATGTTTTTTTCGTTATTTGTACTGAAAGCTCCCACTTTTTGCCAATTTTCATAAGTATAGGAGTATAGATTTTGATTATGCGGCGAATAACGTTGACAAACTTAAATTTGCGTACGTATGCACTCATTTTGTATGAAATGAACTACAAATATAAGTTTGTAAAGATTTTTTTTCCAAGAAATACCAGTATTCTTAAACTTTTCAGATTATTTCCTTCATCTGTATTGTAAGATGCCGCAGACTAAATGGCAAAAATGGTTTTGATTACGTGGCGAATTTCATACAAATGCATAGTACAGTGATTCTCAACCACTGTGCCGCGGCACTTTTGTGTGCCGCCGAATTTCAAAAGTGTGCCGCAAAATTTTGCAAATATATAATAATGTTAATGTAATTAAATTATATCATTTAAAAAGAAAAATATTTTTAACATGAATATATATTTAAAACCACAAAACAATAAATTCGTATATTTAATTTTTTTGTCATAAACTATTTATGCAGTGTGTTGTAGTAAATAATTTATCTTTGTGTGCCGCCAAATTTTGAAATCGTTAAATATGTGCCGCAACAAAAAAAAGGTTGTGAATCACTGGCATAGTATCTTTTGAGATCTTTTACACTTTTAACGCTATTTACTTGTTATCAGCTCGAATGGAGACAAATTAAGCAAAAATCAAAATAGTATAATAATAATATAATAATAAATTATTATTATTAAATATACGCTGATGCTAATCGAGATATGTACATAATATATACAGTGGATGAGTTTTATTTGCACATAAACATTCTTATTAAAGTAATAAAATCGCATAGATATTATAAAATTTTAAAAAGTCTAATTAAATACCTAATAAAAAATATTTATAAAAACAAAAACCCCGACTGCATAAAACTAAAAAGAAAATAAACAAGCCCAATAGTTTATTAGGATTAACAGCCGCGACCTCTTTAAATTATGCGGGGTTCCTGGTAAAGATTTTATTGATTGAAGGATTACTTATAGGTTCTTACTGTTAATATTAATAAACTATTGGACTTGTAATCATTAATAATCATTATATACCTTTTTGAAATCCTCGTATTGAGCTCTTGAATTTGATACGCATATTATGATATTCGAAACCTTTTCATTATTCCAATGGCGTCTCATAGCCGTTATGATTTTTTTTAACGTCACCTATCTAAGAACACTTGGGCTGCTAGAAGAATCTAACGATACTTAAATTATGTAAATCCGTTCAGCGGTTCTGGAGATATGAGCTAATAAATAATATTACATACATACAAGATACGCGCGAAAAACATAACCGTTCCTTAGCAGTCGGAAATAAGAAGCACGAACTTAAAGTTTTATAAACACAAAACAAATAAAAAAGTAAATAAATAAAGAACCTAATCAAATAGTATTTTAAAACAGAATAAGATAGATACTTACTAAATATGCTTTTAAAAGCAGATTTGGTTTCAACGGAGAGCATACTCCGTATAAAATAAAGCGATTAAA
>DWQW01005540.1:0-17643 GCA_018249695.1 Heliconius erato demophoon
CCAAAATTATTTTTCAAAAATTGAATATTTATTGTATTTGTGTCATAGAAAAAAACCATTAGGTACAAATTTTAATCTGTACTTAATTTGATACAAAATGACAACTTAATTAGTTATTCTTTTGGTGCTTTTGGTGTATCTCCATTCATGTAACTGGTACGAAACTCTCGGGGCATGAGTACGACTTGAACTTGACCGAAAATGTTGATTATTTTATAGATTATATAAAAACGCCTAAAAACGTGCTTTCTATGTATATTCTGTATACCAATTATAAACTTAACTAATAATATATGTTACCAATTTAAAAACTATACAGGAGCTAATATAAATTATTTTACAAAGAATATCGTGAGTACTTATCCAAATCAATTAATTAATAATTAAGTCTGTTTGTATATTTCTTAAATGAATAATCATGTAATTCAAGCGGGCAAAGCCGCGAGCAGGCCGCTAGTCATATAATAATATTGTAAAAATTAAAAATACAAATAAAGAAGATTATATATAATTGATTTCAGATGTTAACACTCGCAGTGACTTCACTGCTATCAATATACATAACTGCAGTCCGGACCAACGATATAGAAAACCTCCAGGACGCGTCAGAGTACCCGCGTCTGATCGCAGACACCACCGCCCTCGTGCTGGAAGTCACTATGACCGTTACTTTTATTGTAGCTCTACATAAGGTAAATAACATTTTAAAATATTTACACGCTGTATCCCGCATATGGCAGGATAGGCAGAGAGAACCAAAGATACTCCTTCCCCGCACCGTTCAATTTTTAAAACATTGCGTGTGAATGGTATAACTTAACGCTGCGCTTTGTCTATTTCCAGGGGCGAGAATAATAATATAATTTATTCTCACAACAAAAAAACCAACATCGTCTAAATCACTTTCTTATCAAAACACTGCAGTTTATATATTATTGCCTGTTCGTCGAATAGCTAGTAGTTATGATGGTTCGGTGTCTGGTCGGGAGACATATCTATATGAAAAGTGTCTGTTTATCCGAGATTTTAGTTAATGGCGCTAGTCGTGGCGCAGCAGTACAAAGTGTGACTATAAAACCGACTGGTTGTGGATTCGATTCCCACTCGAAGAGATGAAATATTTACTTAAATTTATATTTCCATTTTTTCGCTCTGGTGTCGAGGCTAAGCGCGGCGTTGAGTTTTGCCACTCAACACGCAATGCCTCCAGAATTCGGCAGAGTAAGTGGGGAACGGAGTGTCTTAACATTAGGTTCGATCTGTCTACCCTGCTGTGTGCGGAATACAGCGTGAAGCTGATTTAATTTTTATTTTTTTAATTTTTAGTAATGATAAATTGTCATTGATCAAATATTTGAATACAAAAAGGAATCTCCTTTTTGCCTTCACATATGTAGAAAATTATGATTTTCTTACTAATAACTTTGAATCGCACGAAAAGTATTATTGCATTGCATATCATCATTAAAATGATGTTTGTATTTGTTTTTCAGAAACACGTGTTGCTGATGAAGGTTTACTTATACTTTGAGATCGTGTTTTCAATCATCGGCTTCGTATACAGCCTCGCGTTCCTCACTAAGGAGACCGCTAGCGAACTTTTCATAATTTTATTCCAATTAAGTAAGTATCAAATTATTATTTTTTTATCATTTATGATTATTTAAAAGTTATCATGAATTTGGGATATATCAATGAGATCAACAGTTAATACATGTAGATGCTACCCACGTCTGCTTAGACAAAAGACCAACACTGGATCCTGTCATTACAATTACAATTAGTACCATTGTCTTTAAATAGGATGAAAAAGCTTGTTTAAATAATAAACACAAATACCATAGTGGGATAACTAGATAGTATCTGACTGACCACGACGGTAGCCAATTTGATTTAAGATAGATTAAGTAAGGCATTGCTAATTTGTATTCTGCGGCAGTCAGCTATTCTGATGCTATTCTATCTCCTATGCTTATTATCTTATTTATAGCAAAATAATCTACATATTTAATTTCCCGACTATTTTATTATATTTTTGGAAACTGGAATTTTCGAACACTTTGCAGTAGTCCGTGGTCACGAAAAGACGACTGAAATTAGAACGTGTTAGTATTTAAATAGCATCGTGGATCATTCCAGGAAAATATCTGCGAGCGAGGATATGATTCTTATCTAGTCTGATGTAATAGTTATGTTTATCCGCATTGACATGTTCTCTCTTTCTGGCTCACAAAATTAATAGAAAAAATATGAATATTACAATTAAAAAATGTATGTATATAATTCCAGTGGTGCAAATCTACTTGGTGATTCTCATCTGGAGCTCGATAGTGAAGATGCAACGGGACGGAACTGTGAAGTACACGCGGGAACAAGACGCCGTTTAATCGCTTTAGAAATTACCTTTAGTATCAGAAATATACACGAAGTGATGATTGTTGATTATGTACATCTAGATAAAGAACTTATGCTAAATGATAATCTGTCAAAAGTAGGTCCTGGCTGTAACTTTGGCAGTTAATTGTTTCGTAAAAATAGTAGTTAGTATTATTAAGAATAAGACAGTAAGAATCTAGTGATTTCCTCTTCAGACCATTTTATAACATTGCATTGAATAACGACATCCAGTCTAAGTAGACCGAAGAAAGTTTTTTTATACAATCATATCTCTTAGCAAGAGTAAGAGTGAGTAGTAAAAGAGGCAGTGGATGATCTCGGTTGACCTTCAAAAACACAGTGTCAATGATACTGGAGAATGGGCACGTAAAAAGCATGAGGATCGCCGAAAGCCATGTATGTACGGATTAAAGACATTGGGCGAGGTGAAAGAACGTGCGTTTGACACTCCGTTCTCTCTGGCTGGGGATAAAAAGTGAAGCCAAAAAAAAATACTTCTTTGAGTAGACTTTGACCCACCACCTTGCACTTCTAATTCACCACGGTAGAGTATATAAAATTAAAATATTATTGGTCTTCTTGAAAATTATCAAGATTAGTGAGATTATGAATATACTTGATTGATAAATTATCTTTTAGCAAAGCTCTCTCTAGATACGTATAATCAGAAATTTAAATATTAATCAACTAAACTAGATTACATTTTAGAAGGTAACTTAGGAGCCAATAAAAAGTCTGACGAAAGGTACAAATAAATATACACTTTCATATATATTTGTTTGGTGAAAATAAGTTAAAGGTGCTAGTAAAAACGTAAAAAAACCCTTCATGAGCAGAGTTAACAGTTCTTTTGCAAATAATCTTAGCTGTAGATAGTTATATAATCATATTTTTGATAACGATATATTTTAAATTAAATATTTTATTGTCACCTCAATTGGCCAATGTCAAATTAAGCTTGCATGATTTCACATGCACTATAGGACATATCAAGACGGCAAGTCAAATGAAACCTTGAATAAATATACGATTTATAGAATCTTTTTCTAGTTAATCAATAATAATAATTGGTATTTTTTTAATTAAATATATAAAAAAATATATGATCTGAATTGCCTTAGTTACCATAATTTTAAATTTGGCTCTTGTATATTTTTTATGGTTCCGTACCTTTTAAGGAAAATAGAAATCCTTATAAGATCAATTTGTAGTCCGTCTGTTTGCCTGCCTGTGTGTCTGTGTCAACTGTATCTCTCGCTTGGGTTTATAAGGTTAAACTCACGTTTACGGCCTCTTTAAATTTTAAAATTTTAAGTTTGAGTTTCAGAAAAGCTCAAGATCTCCAATTTTTGTACGGAACCCTCGGTGGGCGAGCCTGACTCGCGCTTGTCCCTTTTTTTAATATCAAGTGTGTAGTATTATAATAGATATCATCTTTTTCATATATGTATAATTAAGTAATGATTGAATCAATGAAAATTATTTAAAAGGTTAATCAAATATATATTTTTGTATAAAATTTTATTATAAAAATTTTAGAAGTATCCACATTTACAAAATATCTATGCTTGATAGAAATCTTTTGTTTTTCTTGTGATTTGTATGAGGTCAATATTTAAGATTCTACCAGAGAATAAAGATAAGCCAAGAGAACCTAGTGCCTTAACACTGTTCTCCTCGAACTCGGGGCAATGTGTTGCGTGGCGGAACTCAACGCCATACATTGTCATATTACCAGAGACAGGAAATAAAAATAATTCCTTTCTCATTGTGCCAATATGGCCTTATGGTATGAACGAGGTACTGGTCCAAATATATTTAAGAAAACTGTATCCAAAAATTTAAATTTCTGTACATTTTAGAAGAAGTAGTATGACTATATTTTGCTATTATTATATATAAGTTTATTGTACATAGTATGACGTAATATGTTGTATATTTTATAGACTAACGAGTGTTATTGCAGTCTACGCCAAATAAATATTTTTCGAATATTTTTTTGTTGTTTATATAATCAGCTTCACGCTGTATCCTGCACACAGCAGGGTAGACAGAGGGAACCTAGTGTTAAGACACTCCGTTCCCCACTTTCTGCCGAATTCTGGAGGCATTGGATGTTGAGTGGCAGAACTCAACGGCGCGCTTAGCATCGACACCAGAGCGAAGAAATGCAAATATAAATTTAAGAAAATATTTCATTTCCTCGAATGGGGATCGAACTCACAACCAGTCGATTTTACAGTCACACTTCGTGCCGCTGCGCCACGACTGTTGCTTATATTTTAGGTTTAAAATTAAAGTAAAGAATTCTATGGGGAAAGGAATAGTTTTAAATGACTTACACATTTATCTAATAGTTTAATATTTTATTAATAATTCACTTACAAAAATCGAAATTTGTGACTATTTACATATACAATATAATAAAAACAATAATATATACATAAGACCCTATACTATAGCAAGGTATTTACTATCGTATTTTAAGTTTATTAGGCCGAGTTATACCAGTTCTCGTTGTGAACTAAATCTCTTAATCTCTCCTTCTCTTCTATTTCTCTGTCTTCTAACTGTTTGTAGAAGCTGGATACTATCATCAACATGTAGAAACGGACCACTGAAAATATAAAAGTTTTCTTTTATATTTGGATATTTAGGGGCGAAACTTAACGCTGCTCTTAATTATATCAGAACGGATAAATGCAAATAATTCAAATAGTAATCATTTTGGAATGTGGGATTCGAACCCACAACAATCGCCCCCAGAAGACGGCCTCTATACATATTATTATCCATATTATAAGCCACTATTAAATTTATAAACTTAGTTTAATTAAAAATCTATATTTCTAGAATGAGAAAATATTAATAACTAATGAATTAAAATAATAAGTGTGTTTGTTATCTGTTAGGTAAATTATAAGATTTAAAACTATATTTTACGTATTTTAAAATATTTGAAATGTTTTTCCGCGCTGAGCACCAAAGAATAACGTACATGGCTTAGTCGTCAGGTCGCTGGGACGGTTTCCAAGAGGCGTGGGTTCAGTCCCAGTACGTATTTTTTATTTTTTTTTTATATATTTTATGCATACAAGAAATGTAGTATAGTAACTTACTTAGTCCGAGAAACTCGACAATGTAAATCAAAAGAGAATTATCGTTAAAATGATTGATCATGCTCAAAGTAATCCAGAACACAAAGACCAGCACTGACGCCGTCACTAGTAGCGACGTCCATATCACCCACGGCCTCATCAGATGAGATTTTTCCTAAAATGGTAGTAATTTGAATGGTTAACAATTATTCTTTCATATTTTTTTTACATTTTTAAAGTGCTATTCCCCATTTAGGAAAGAAAAATACTTATTAAGAAAACATATAAGCGTAGCGGGACTGGAACCCACGCCTCCTGGAAACGGACCAGGAGGCGCGGGTTCGAGTCTCGCTATGTTCAAATTTTTATACGTTTTCTAAATAAGTATATTTCTTTCATTTTAACAATTCATATGTGCATATTAAACATTACTCATAAAGAGTGTTTGGTGGGGTTTAATAATACTAGGATCCGCCACATGGTGTGCAGGGTGGGTGGAACTATGCGAAGCTATGTTGCGCAAAATTTTGTGATATTTTTGCGAAAATTTTGCAAGATTTTGTGTTTTGTCGCTTGTTGTGTGCGCTGGGTTAGAATAGTCAAGTTGAATCTGTGCGCGTGAACTTCAAACGTTCCACAGCTTAAATCTATGGGACATATTTTGACCATTTACTCAAAAACTACAATTACAATTATCACTAAACTACTTCGCTGGTATCGCCGTGCCGTCGTCTAGGAGGAGCAGCGTTACAACGAAATACACTTCTGACAAGTAAGTTATAGGATAAAACCAATTATTTTTTTAATATTATTATTATTTATCTTTTTACACGTTGTATCTTCGCACATAGGAAGGTAGCCAGAGGGAACCTATGAACCTAGTGCTAAAACACTCAGTTCCCAATAAGACACTTAAGCGAAACTTAACACAAAATATTAAATATTTTATTTTCTCCAGCGGGAATCGAACCTACAACCTGTTGCGTTTATAGTCGCACGTTTGTACCCCTGCGCCACGACTGGCTTCACCAATAATTCCATAAAATATTAAATTACTAATGTACCTATTAAACTAAGATCTCATACCTTCAATACTCCAACCAGCATGAGGGTGCTAAGGAACAGTGTGATGATGTGGGTGATGATGACTCCAAAAACCACTGCGTATGACATCATGGCCTCCATGTCGTGTACCGACCAGGGCGGCAGCACGTTGATCGCAGCGAGGCATTGTGCGAGCGCGAATATCGAATATAACTGAAAAAAATATAATTTAAAAACTAACTGAGGCCCGTCGCAGAGCAGCGGCACGAAGTGTGATTGTAAAAGCGACTGGTTGTGGGTTCGATCCCCACTCGAGGAGACGAAATATTTAGTTAAATTTATATTTACATTTCTTCGCTCTGGTGTCGACGCTAAGCGCGGCGTTGAGTTCTGCCACTCAACACGCAATGCCTCCAGAATTCGGCAGAAAGTGGGGGACGGAGTGTCTTAACACTGGGTTCCGTCTGCCTACCTTGCTGTGTGCGGGATACAGCGTGAAGCTCATTTAATTTAAATAACTAAAAACACGTTCCTTTCAAGAGAACAAAGATGATTCGAATGTGATGAGCATAAACTCAATTCATTACGTTTACGAGTAGGCAGTCTAAGGTTTCATAAGCTATCTTCCAATTCCATCATCACACCAGCTCGATGGCACCATAATATGATATTCTCATCCAACATTGTGGTACCAAATATCATGATGATAAAACCATTAGGAGTGCGTGTAATTCAGATTCTTAGATTCTATTACCTACATAGTGACTTAATAAAAGCTTGTTAAAAATAAAGAAGTACAGTAGTAGGCTACTACTAAGGCGTTTGTGTGTTAAAGGTTATTACCAAATTAATGATTTTGTAAATGATAACACGCCTTGGGAATGAAATGCTCGCTCCAGTCTGTTTCAAAGGTATCATTGTCACAGATAATTAAATATGTATTTGTTTAAAATTGATTTTAAAAAATAGGTCCCGCTGAGTTTCTTGCGCCGGTTCTTCTCAGGTCTGAGACATTAACTTTAGTGAACTGGTGGTAAATTTGGTAAATTTGACGTTCAAAAAATGAAGCATGTAACTTCTTATTATAAATAAAATTATTTGAATTTGAATTGAATTTGAATTTATATTTCTTTATTTTAACCACGCTACTCCTAGTAGCGACTCCGCGAGCAGGACCTGCACAACTATTACAAAAAACAATATCAAATATTTGACATAATTTATAAAAGTTTTGTTAGACTTTCGTTGTGTGTGGAAATAATTTAAAATGTATATTATAGCTATCAATAGCAAGCGTTGCCTATAATAAAAATTTAGATTTAAAGGCAACAGAATATATATTATATTTTATCCTAGCTCACTAATTCAAATTTTAACCCTTATGAATAGAAAAAAGGGACGGAGTGCCAAAACTACTAGCTCATATCACATTGTCAAATAATAAATCTTTTTCTTTCCAATAATTTAGTTTACTTACAATTAGTACAAGTGCTGATACGATACTGCCAAACTTCAAGGAGAGGCACACGAAGCTCGTCTGCCTCGGAATGTTCTCCAAAGAAAATGGAAATCCTGAAATTATAAGTAAATAATTATTAAAACATATAATATACCTTTGCTTAATTTTGCTTTCATTAAAACATAATATATATGCCTCAATAATATATCAGCTCCACGCTATATCCCGCACAAAGCAGGGTAGGCTGAGGGAACCTAGTGTTAAGACACTCCATTCCCCACTTCTCGCCAAAACCTGAAGGCATTGCATTTTAAGTGGCGGAACGCCGCGCTTTGCCTCGACACCAGAGCGAAGAAATGAAAATATAAATGGAAAAATATATAAGGTTCAATCCCCACTCGAGGAAATAATATTTTATTTCCTACTCAACCCACAACCAGTCGATTTTGTAGTCATATTTTGTGCCTCAGCGCTACGACTGGCCTCACTCATTTTTTGAATAATATATCTTTGTATCAATACTATAATTTATCTTGCCAGATTGTGATCTATCGAAACAATATATTTCGTAACATAGTGCTTGTGATTTAATGAATTGTTTTCGATAAATTTAAAATACAAGAGGCGCAGAGGTCAGCGTCTGATTGTAACTCAAAACACATTTATTTATTATTTTTTTTACAATAATGGTTTTCTTAATTTTTTATTCCTTATCACTAAATGCATTATCTTTTAATATACGAAACATTTTTATAAAGAATTAGCAAAACATGGCCTAAAATTTTAATTACATAATTTAAAAAAAAAAGAAAAAGTACAGATTACCAAAATATTTTTTACATTTTTAAAGTGTTCCACACTTAGGAAAAATAAATACTTCGAAATAAGTAAATTACCAAAATGTAAATTACCAAATGTTATCGAGTTCCTAGGGATCGCTTAATAAAATTTTGTATTTTTTTTTAATTTCACCTTCCTTTAGTCAGTGTTTTATTTCAGAAGAAATCTTTTGAAAAATCCATTATTATAAAATTAAACATTATGGGACATTTCCGTCTATTGATCACACCATTTAAAAACAAAATAAATAGGGACACTGGCTTCTATTTATTTTATTTTAGTTTTGTCTTGTTTTAGTTTAGTCGCACATTGTGCAAGGGCACAATGTGCGACTGTAAAACCGACTGGTTTTGGGTTCGATCCCCACTCAAGAAGAAATATTTACTTAAATGTATATTTCCATTTCTTCGCTCTGGTCTCGAGGCCAAGCGTAGCATTGAGTTCTGCCACTCAACACGCAATGCCTCCAGAATTTGGCAGAAAGTGGAGAACGGAGTTTCTTAACACTAGGTTCCCTCTCCCTACCCTGCTGTGTGCGAGATACAGCGTGAAGCTGATCACACGATTTAGCTTAGTTATTTTTTATAAGATATCCAATTTGATAATTAGCAGTGTAAATAATTTTAGAATTTAGTATATTATCGGTTTTTATCTATCATATAATGAAATTTGCATAAATCAGAAATGTTCAGCGTATATTGAATTCAAAGTTAAAATATACTTAAAGAGCTCGCAGTCTAATCGATAAGATTGTGTTCATTATCTGAGATAGCCAAAGGAAGAGTCTTGAATATGTAAACAAAATTGAAATGAGTCTGAAATCAAAATATTTAAAGTATAAAGAAGATTACGTTATTTCAATATTTTAATAATATTGAATTGAAGAAGTGGATCAACTTCTAACAATTGTACCATCATAAAATTTAGGTAGTTATAAGTAGCGCACTAGCTTGAGCTGATCTGATGATGGAGCCAGGATAGTTGTAGGAGTCGGTGGCACTGTTGCCTTTTTAGTAAGCTATATAATTTAATTCTAATAAGCATAGAATAAAAGTGTCAACTCCCTCATAAATAAAGTAACTAGACAATTGAAAGTCATAACATATTTAACTAGGTACATCGGGAAACACCCGTAATGCAAAAAAATACCTTTTTACAATATAGAAGTTGCTTTGATTCTTTTCATACTTATTGTCTAATTTATTGTTTTATAAAAGATGTAAAAATATAGATAATTATTTCTCTCCACCGTTGCACTGATTTTCGGGAAATTCTTAGTGTTTCCCTACATTCCCTGATCTACCTTTATGTCAAAATTTAAATTTATATATCCAGTAGCTTAGTCTATACGTTGTTTGTCAATCGGTGAATAACGTTTTTTTTAGATGACCAAAACGCAGTCCTCTACGTCTTTAAAAAAATCAAAAAGATATTTTTTACACAGTATGAGGTAATTTCCTTGTTCAAGTAAACAATGGACACAGATATGTTATCATTAACTTATCTTAATGATACAAATAAAGTTTTGTTTAAGTATGATTTAGAATTAACAGCTCTACTATAACGGTTCTTGTTTTTATGTATCCCGTTGTATCTCGCATATAACAGGGAGAGCAGAAGGAACATATATCGTTTTGAGTGCCGGGACTTAACGCCGCGCCTTATCTTGTTAGAGCAAAGAAATGATATTAGTTAATTCCCCCCAGTGGGAATCGAAACCGTTGCGTTAACAGTGAGATGCTGTACTGCTGTGTCCGTGTTCGTGGCACATCATATTATGAAGTTGGTTGTTGATTCAAATTTTAGTGCTTAAGAGCGAAGAAATCAATACCTACTAAGAGAAATTAGTTTTTTTTTAATTTTGAAAATTTCTCCAATCTTCATGAACACGGAACAAAAAATTTAACGCAACACAACTACAATAAGTAGGAATATTAATTAGTATTAGTTTCTACCTAAACACTTTTTAAATTATTTTTAATAACTTGAACACTAGGCTACTTAGAATATTTATCTTAGTTAGGACTTTCAAAGATTAATATTGCATAACAAATTAAGTAAATAAACAAACGACCTTTAAAATAAATAGCAATTGTATTTTGTAACAAAAAAAATGCAACCATCACAGGCGCCAGAAAATAAACAACTAAAGTGAAATCTTTTGACGAAACAAATAAAATTAAAAATCAATGTATAAATCAATATTGTTCCAAAATTTACTCACTTGTCTTCATTTCGATGCAACTTTGTTAGAAAAACAATAAATTTTCACTTTATTGTAATGATTTTCGAGATACGATAGTCCCGACCGAAGTGAGAATGGTCACTGATATGATATCAAAACAAAATAATCGCACGTACCTGATAATGGTCACTATTATCAAATTAGCTGTTTGTAAATCATTGGATTTTAAAGGATTTTGATTAATATGTTGTTTGCTTTTTTTTACTTTATTCTATGTAAACGAGTACGAGTAAGCAACCCGCCGGCGGCTTCGCCAGCTTAAACTTCTTGTTATACTATAGCCAAATTATAAAACAACTTACATATTATTTATAGCTTATGTGTTTTATGATATGTATCAGAAAGCTACTCTCATATACGAGTGGGTACATAAGATGATGACTTGTTATTTTTAAGGTTCTGTACCTTAAAAAGTAAGAACGGTTTCCGTTTTTACTTATAATATCACTTTGTTGTTCATCCGTCCGTCTGTCAAGATCCATTTATCTCAAGATCGTGTGCTAGTATCAACTTGAAATTAATAACAAATATTTAAGTATATGGTTCCTTAAAATACAAACAAAATCAAGCTTCAACAAACTTATACAAATTTTGGCACAAAAGGAGAACTAACAAAAAAGGTATAAATTCATAGGTTTTTCTTAGAAAAAAATAATTGCAAACTTTTATTCGTAGTTCATTTCATACAAAATGAACGCATATACCCGCAAAGTTACATAAATTTGTCAAATTTTATAAGTTGTACTTCCCGTTGACCTACAATCCTGAAATTGGTACGAAAGATTCTGTAGATTATAGAATAGAAGTAACATAGATTCACGCCTCATCCCGCATATAGCAGGATAGGTAGAATTAGAAAAACTAGAGCATAGGACACTCCGATCTCCACCCTCCGCCGTAAATTGCAGCGTGTCCACCAAAGCAGGAAAATTAAAATTAGTAATGTCTTAGAGTGGGGTCCGTACAGATGCATTGAAAAAGATAAACATTAGTTTAGTTAGTATTTTTTTAAAGATAAAATACTGGTGTTACAAAACGACAAAATAAAATACAAGACATTAGAAATATTCATTATATATTTATTCGTAAATAAAAAAGATATCTAAAACAAAAAACTTATACATACATACATATACGCGATACACAATGATGATTTATTTCATATATCAATATATAAAAAAAAATCTGCTAACTTAACTTCAGTCTTACATAATAGAATATGAGTAAAGGTTAGAGATCGGACTAGATTAACAAATTAACAAAAAAGGGACCCATCTACCATTAAAACTATAAGAACTAATTTTACTGTATTTTTTACATTTTTGGCAAATAATTTAAAGTATATTTTTTAATGTCCATGGTACCCATGTCCATGTCCGTAGTACCCGCCATGACCGTAACCGTAACCTGAAGATATAATAGATCCTGATGATATAACTGGAGAAACTATCCTGGATGACAATCCAACAGGTATTGTTGAGCCAACAGAGACGCCCACGGGAATCGAACCTATACCTCCAAGGGATACTCCAGAGCCTATTCCACCTATGATGCCGCCACCATAGCCCAATCCTATACCTCCTAAACCTCCTATACCTCCTAAGCCTCCTATACCTCCTAAGCCTCCTATACTTCCTAATCCTCCTATGCCACTAGCTACTGCTGCTACAGGCACAGCTACTGGCTGTGGTACTCTTACTGCAACTGGAGCTGGAACACTAACAGCATAAGGCTGAGGTACAGGGATGCCAATACCCTGAGTGACAGTGACTGGCACAGGCTGAGCTACTGGTACGGCAACAGGACGATTGACTGGCACCGCCACGGGCCTGGGAATTATATGTGGCACTGGTTGTGGTACTGCCACTGGAACAGGACGGGGGCTATCTACTGGTACACCAACTGGAACTGTCACCGGCACCGGTCTAGGAACACTAACTGGCACGGGATGAGGAATTGGTATCGCTACCTTATTGTGATATTCTGAATAGCTATGTCTTGTAGGTATTACTGATGCTGACGCCTCTCTCTTTTTAGTATCCGGCTTCGCTTGTACTGTGAAAATACATAGAGCAAGAAGTACCTGTAACAAATTATATATTAATTATTGATTTAGAATGTAATCGATGTAATTGAAACTCTTTTGAACACAGTTTCAAAAGCTATTCTTAATAAAGAAGTATTAGAATAATCGTTATATATTAATTCAAATTAACAGTTTTTAGTATAGTAAACTTTTTATATTTTCAAAGTTTTTATTTCATAAATAACTTCAACTCATAATGACTTACAAAGTATCGAGACATAATGATTACTGTGAATCAATCGACGCGTGGATGGAGAGTGATGTAAAGTGATAAAGTAAAGGTATTTATATATGAAGTACGACACGCGAGATGTCGGCGGAACTCCACTTTGCGCCCTCACATGGAGGAAAGCAGGAAAACTAAGGTATTTAGTAAAGTTGTTGAAACAACTGCATTTATCAATGATAGTATGTCCTGCATGTGTACTAGCTAGAAACACAAATAAATTAAATTATTGATATACCTATAAACGCCATAATGCTTTAACAGAAAATGGTTAGACTGTAAACGTGACGGTCGTGGTTTCGATTCCCATTCGTGGCAATGATATTTTTTTCACTTTCTCGCTATACAACTATATACAATTCAAATGTTAAAGCATTTTTTTTATTAATTTTGCACTTTTCTTTTCTTCTATGTTTGCAGACATGCTATATATAATATTTTATCAGACCTAATATAGAAAGTTTACTTATATCAATGACTTGTTTTATTTTTATTATTAAAATGATTTCTCTATTATTTAATATGAAAATCTATAATGGTATTAGCAGCTTTATACACTATTACTATATATTATACACTATAATATAATATTATACACTATCTACACCATAAACCTAAAAGGCAAAACAGGTCTAGATTCAGGCTAGATGTAAACGTAAGAGCCCGTAATGTGTTATGTAACATTGTGTACTTTTTTGTTCATCACGAATATCTAGGCGATGGCCGTGAGTTCGATTTACATTAAGGTGGATGTTTTCTTTTTTTTTCTTCACGCTGTATCCCGCACACAGCAGGATAGGCAGAGGGCCTAGTATTAAGTGGCAGAACTCAACGCCGCGCTTAGCCTCGACACCAGACCGAAGAAATGGAAATATAAATTTAAGTAAATATTTCATCTCCTCGAGTGGGGATCGAACCCACAACCAGTCGGTTTTACAGTCACACTTCGTGCCGCTGCGCCACGACTGACCTCAATATATTTTTTGTTTAATATATTTTCATTTGGTAGGTGCCGCAATCATTAAATCTTTCGAATGGGTGAAAAAAGGAAAATATAGAGTGTAAAGTAAAGGGAGTCATGGTCATATTTAAACGGAGGCGTGCGGTGTTGCTGCCCCGTGCCCTCACAAAAGACGGGTCCCACTATTGAGAAAGAAAAATATCGAGTTAGCCGGTTTTTTTTGCATTTTTACCAAGAATAATCCACTGTGTATTCTAAATGCGATATGTGCGGAATACAGCGTAAAGTAATAAAAATGAAATTGACTGGTCTCTCATTACCAGTTAATCATATCTATTATATGTATATAGTAGTACTAGTATCATCATACAGATGTATGTAGGGTCCGTAGCGCATCTATCTAGATACTATTGTATTTTATTTGTTTTGTTCAAGCATTTGTAATTTTAAAAGTTCAGCAAGTCAATCATTTCCAATCGATACATTTATTCCATTCATAATTCTTAATATGAAATTACATATATTTTTATTTTTTGCTTTTAACACAAATTAAAAATTTCATGTCGATACATTATGTGAATGGCTATCAAGCCATCAAGTATCTATAGTGAAATTCAAAAAGTAGTACCGAAAGTATATTATATCCACTACACGAAATGAGAAATGCTATTGAAACCAAAACGCTATATCCCGCACATATCGCATTTAGATTTAATTTTTATTTAGCGGTCGGCAATACTGTCACTGATATCAAATGTCCCCTTATGCTGCACTTAACAAGGAGCTCACTTAATTTATTTACAACAAACAGTTTAGAGCGATTTACTGTAGAAGTTAGATTTCGGTAAAATCATCAACAACTTTTTCAATGAAAATAACTCGCAAAGTTTCATTCATATTTTTTTAAGCCGAAATGGATGAAGCCAGACAGATCGAAGTGTCAAATGCTAAGGTCGTCTCAACTCTTTTGTCTCGTCCACTGCTGTCAACCTTTTGATTCATGCTACACAGGCGCTCCTCATGCTTTTTACGTGACCTTCCTTCAATATCATTGAAGTTATGTTTAGGGACACCTAAGTATTGAACTTCTACCACTTTTACCACTAAACTGATTCCTTTATCTTACTAAAAAATCTCATCTCCACAGTGTTCATCTTTCTTCTGTTCTTCTTCTGTAATCCCAGCACTGCATTGCGTACGATCAAACGTCCAGCTATGCTGACGTTTCAACATCTCATCATTGCTAAGTTATCATTAATTCTGCTACCGGCAACGATACGCCTTTCCACGTCCATTTCTTGTGGAAGACAAGTCAAAATCTTTATTAAGCTGTGTAATAGTGAGGTTTGTGGGTTCGATCGGGAACTCGGGAGAAAAATGTATACAATTCATTTTGATTTCTGCCAAGATAGACGGAGCGCAGCGTTAAGTTCACTTACTCTACATACAATGCGATGTCAGGAAAGTTTAGCGGAAAGTGGAAAATACTGGGTTCCCTCTGCCTACCCTGCTATGGTGAAAAGCATAAAGATATTTTTTATATCACACTAACCGACTGATTATAAAGGTTTTTGATTCCAATTTTACTTTGTATTCTCCAAGGTATATTGAAATTTCGCTAATTTAATGAAATGAAGATTTATTGCCCCATCGTAGTATGACGTGAGCTGGTCCCCGGCGGCTTACATACATACAAAACGGCCATTTCTCTTAACTCACGAGTACGTTACGTGCTTGAATCGTTGCCAAACGAGGAGTCCCTATTAGGCGTGATTTTTCAATTCATCCGCCCGCGCCGTCCGCCGTCCTCCGTCCTCCGTCCGCCGCCATCTCATACATCCCCCTATAACGTACGTACATATGTATGTATGTCACCATCCACTCTGAATACCGCGGGGTTGCGTCACGCGACCAGAGGTAATGAATCATAAATACTATTTAAAGTGTTTGATTGAGATTGTTGAACTAGCAGCGACAGGTGTCTTTCCTTGTTCCATTATATTTAATAATCTTCGATGGATGGATGGAGAGATCGAATAATTTTTCACTTCACGCTATATGTAGCATGTAGCTGGTTAGGCAAAGAGGATTTCGTGTTAAGACTCTTCGTTTTCCCTGTTTTAACCGATATTTTATACCTAGCGTGTTGTATGGCGTCAAATACTCGTTTGACGCCATACAACACGCTAGGTATAAAATATCGGTTAAATCTTCTTATCGTATCTTTGTCTTCTTACTAGACAAGATCTGATCCTTGTCTGCTAGAGCAAGGAAGCCAGAAACAACAAATATAAAATTACCGCTGCTTAATCCAGGTATATTTGTGATTGTGTATCTTAGGTCTTAAATGTAAATTTGTTAGTAAAAAATGAGGTCGTAGTTTCGTGGCGCAGCGACACAGGGACACTCCGATCACGATGGTTGTAAATTTCATCGCCACTGGAGGGAATGAATTTTAAATATCCTCGCTCTGGTAAGACGACAAAGTGCGGTGTTGAGCTCCGCATCTCGACACACAATCTAATGGAACGTAGAAAAGTGTTTATGTTTTGACGTGAAATAGAAAAAACATAAGAAAATGCCATCACATAGCTATATAAATTTAAAAAAACTTTTCATGCGATTCCTAACTACAACAATAGAGTAGACAGATAAAACTCAATTTTACTACACCCCGTTCCCTACGTACTGCCCAATATTCGAAACATTACGAGTTGATTGGCGTAACTCAACGCTGTTCCTTGTCTGCTAGAACAAGAAAATAAATATAATGAGAATAAAACCCACAATCGTCGCGTTTACAGTCAGACGCTGTGGCACTGCGCCACGACGAGAGCCACAATTTATAATCGATAAATAAACGTTAAATAATTTCGAGCTTTAGGCTTGTAATGGTGTAACAAGTATAGTTCTGTATTAAAAACCGTCTCACGTCAAACAATACCTCTTTGAATTTCTATTATTTGGCAGAAACAGATCAGTTGGTCGACAGCCTACTTTTTTCTTCAAATTACATCAACATCAATGTCATTTGAATGTCTGTTGCATGATTTATGTATAGATTATAAATAGGTTCTACTGTTTTTTCTACAGCTACACACTCTTTTCCACACTCCGTTCCCCACGCGCCGCCCATTTTTCCCGAATGCTAAGGAAGGGTTATGTTTTTCGCGCGTATCTTGTATGTATGTAATATTCTTTATTACCTCATATCTTCAGAACCGCTGAACGGATTTACGTAATTGATGTATCGTTAGATTCATATTAGCAGCCCAAGTGTTCTAGGT
>DWQW01005541.1:0-17642 GCA_018249695.1 Heliconius erato demophoon
TCTGAGAGAAAGAAGTTTTACAGGAACGTTGTGGACGGTGATCTCAGCGAAGTAGTTTGGTGATATTTGGAATTGTAGTTTTTGATTAATTGGTCAAAATGTGTCTCATAGAGTTAAGCGTTACAACGTATTTGCACGCGCACAGATTGAACAGAAAACAGAAAATTTCGCAAAATTTTTGCACAAATTTCGCAAAATCTTGCGCAATATAGCTTCGCTCAGCTCCACCCGCCATGCATAGTATGTGACGGATTCTTGTATATTTTACGTATTATACTATAATATAAGCGTATATTATTTTATTTTATATAACTCTGAAACTAAAAGTTAATTAAAATTCATGAAAGAACGCAGGTTTTCTTCAATTTCTTTCGGTACGAAGGCACGAAAGTTGCTAAATTATTTTTAGTTACATACATATATATACTAAATTAAACTTGCCGTCTCATATTTGTAAATATTTGTAAACGAAACAATAAAAAGGAACAATGATTTTCATTACAGTAACAGTATATTTTGTTTCTTAATATTAAATAAGGACCCTGTCGTGCAAGTTTTTATTTTGTTAAAGCAAGATAACAGTAAGGCGCTCTTTTGCCTTGTCTATTCTATAAAAAAAATCTACAGATCTCTCCACAATTCTTAAGAATACACAACATCTAGGTTAAGTATATAATGGGTATTAATATATCGATACGAAAGCAATCTCAGTTATCACATAAGTGCTTAGTACTTTCGGACATGAGCGTGATCATACATAGAGACAGACAGACAAAAAAATCAAAAAGAATATTTTGCTTTCTATTATTAATTTTAAGTGTCCCTCTATCCATTTTAGTCAAAAATACTAAATGTACAGACAAAATGTTTTTACTGCTTTATTATATATAAGATTATAACTTATCGCTGTCTGTACGTGGAATATACATGCGAAAATTTATTATTAGGAGCATTATGTATCTTTGTATTAGAACACGAAACAATTATTTTTAAAACTTTACTAGTTTTGTCTGCGCGTTTGTGCACAGAAACCGCTTAACCGATTTAAAAGCAGTTTTCACTATCGTGTTTTAGTAAAATTATCTTAACATTTTGTTAAGGATTTATATTGTTACATGAAGTGGTTCTACTTGGCCTGCGCGCCGGGCTAGTATATAACGTCTTTACTTATGTAATAAAGCCATTGTACAACTAACTAACGCTTGTATCACTTGAAATAATATATAATAATTAGCTTCACGCTGTATCCCGCACACAGCAGGGTAGGCAGAGGGAACCTAGTGTTAAGACACTTCGTTCCCGACTTTCTGCCGAATTCTGGAGGCATTGCGTGTTGAGTGGCAGAACTCAACGCCACGGTTACCCTCGACACAAGAGCGAAGAAATGGAAATATAAATTTATCGAGTGGGGATCGAACCCTCGACTGGCCTCATTAGTCTTATTTCAATTAGTTATGAACTAATAAAAAGGTTGTATCACATTCAAGCGAACGAAGTCGCGAATGAGTTTCTAGTATAAAATACATATAAGGCTTGCTTTAAAATAAAATAAAAAATTCTTTTATTTACTAAATATTATTTTATTTTATTTCGTTAGAAGTTTTTGATCTTTTATATTAGCATTTATGAAAAAAATAAATATAAATACGTTTCTATTTAAAATTAATATATTATACATACAAATAAAGTTATCAAAGTGAATGAAGTTGTATTTTTGTAAATTCACTTTGAAAGAGAAACTAATAAAATATTCTTCGTAAGTAAAATTTTATGAAAAAATATTCTTTACTATAATAAAATAGTAAAAAATTGTGTCTTTACATTGATATATAATCAATGTGAAAAAATAATGTAGGCTTAAAAAAAGAAATGGAATATGTATCTAAGTTTTTTTTTTATTTTTGTATCTGTTCGTATACGCACATCTTCTGAACTACTGGACTGATTTGAGTAAATTTTTTTCGTTATGTAGCTATTAGGTCTGGGCGGGTTCTAGGCTATATTTGATTTTGAAGATTTCCACACCTGATCCTGCACAACCGTACGGGTCCAGCTAAAGTATAATAAATAAAACAAAGCGGTCATAATAAAAGTTCACATCGACATATAAAAATTGAAGATTGGGTGTTCCCATCTGAGGAACAAACGTAACAGTTCAGCGAAACTTTAAGAAATAATTAAATGCCACCACATTGTTTAAAGTGTTAGGCATTTTGCGTTGATATGTTAAAATGAAAAATCTGGAGTATGTGATGAAGAATTATAGTCAGAGTCAGAAGAGGTCAGCTAAATTATAAGACACTAGCTGCTTCGCCCATCGAGTAAGGAATAATTTTGTATTATGTAAAATAATTTCGTAAATAAACCTTTATTTTTTTTATTTGTAAAATATAAAAGTGATTACTGTACATAATCTCTATAATGTCGGTGACTTTTAATTGGACCTTACAAAGGATTATAACACGGTCGTATATGATTTTTGCGTGACATTAGGTTCTCGCGCCGTTCGACGTCGAGGCACAAAGCACTACGGGACGACCATAGTGATATCCCATCAAAAACATAAATATAAAATAAGACTCAAATTCAGTATTGAGTTTTGCATAGTTCTCGACATCATCAACAAGAGAATCGGAGATCTATATGGGTGCCACCAAACCAATTATATGAACCTAATAATAGTATTTTAATTTTTTTTAATATGATTTTCATTAACCCCTTTGCAGACATAACGGTGCGTTAGTTTCCGTCACTCAATGCGCAATGTCTTGAATTTATTAATGTAACTCTTAAGTTATTTTGCTATTCGCAAATAACAAAAAGGGGAGATAACAAAATAAATAAAATACAATTATATATATATATATATAAATGTTGTCTGTCATAAAAAAGAGTGATTTTATACATTCTTATTTAGTACAAGTCTACAAGCAAAACTTTATCATAAGGTAAATATGTTGATGAAGAAAACAGAAAAATTATTTCGGGAGAAAAACTTTTGCAAATATGTTTGGTAAGGTATATTCATAATTCACTTAAAACAATATTATAACAGCTCCAATACTATTTCATTTTATTTATCTTTTTTATGGAAACCAAATAAAAGTGCTCATCTTTGGCTATTTTTCACGTTTTTTGCCTTGCAGATTAGACTCGCTTATACTGAAGACCTAATGTGTTTAGTATATTAGATTAATGTTGTGTTCCTCTCATAGAAGACAGTCAACACAACTCAACGCTACACTTTGACTCTTGAACAGAACGAGGAACTCAAAATTATTAAATATTTCATTTCCTGGAGTGGAAATCGAACCCACAATTTCTTTCGTTCTTTAAAACTAAGAGAAAATCATATGGGGTTGTGTTAATGAAATATATGTTTTTTAGTGTAGGAGCTTAATAACGGCTTTTAAGTTACTTAAGAAGTTCCGAAGTCGAGGTTACTTAAGTAAGTTTGTTTTTTGCAATCAAACTTGGTTGTATAAAGTTTTCTATAGTCGCGACATGCTAATAGTAACAATGTAGCGTGGCTTCATTTAAAGACAAATTTTACTTATCTTTTGTAAAAATAAGTTATTACTACATGAATCGAAACTACTTAGGATATATTTTATAATTAACCTTTTTTGCCCATTTAAAATACTTTGAGCGATAGTAGGGTAGCTCTGTAGGACCCAGTGACAAGACGAAAATCGGAGTGGGAATCGAACTAACAACCCACGCATTTATAGTTGTATAACTCAAGTCACTAATTTCGAACGACTGACAAATATCCGGTACCTTTGTCATTGGTTATAACCTATTCATGAAAAAGTAACTACACACAACATCAAACTTTTCTATTATAATATGAAAATGAAGGTCCTTTAACAATGATCTGGGCTAACATAATTATATATTATTAAAATTCATTTAAATGATTATACTTTTGTGCCAAAAAAAATAGAAAATTAGAACCTTAATAAATATTATATAAAATAATATTTTCAAATTATTCTTAGTAGATACGTACAACGAAAATTATATATATATATATATATTTTTTTTTCGATTTGGGTTTAATGCTGTTGGTCGTCACCGGGTGGGAAGGGGCCAGAGTAACTTGCCCCTGAATCGAAAATTATGTATAAACTATTAAATTAAAGTTAATGATTTTGGTTAACTTTAATTCCTTCAATTTTAATTAATGTTTGTTATAAATTTACCTCAACGGGAAGATCAACTCCATTCAGTTTCACTGAATTGTATTGTCAGTTTGTATAAAGATAATTGTTAACTGTATGCCGTACATAGGATGGTAGGCAAAAGGAACCTGGAATCTCAGTGCTGAGACACTCCAGGCCTTATTAAGACACGTCTATTTCCCACCTTCCTTTAAATTCTTGTTGAGTGGCGGAACTCAACGCCGCGCGTTGTCTCGTTAGCGGAGCGAGAAAATAAAAGCATGAAATATTTCACTCCCCCTAGTAGGAATTGAACCCACAACCGTCACATTTACAGTCGCCACCACAGCCTCCGTACTTTACACAAAATTACTCGTAAATATAAAAATTAACACAAGTACTTACATCTAAAGTTCAAACCGACACGTTGAACGTGAAACAGTCCCACAATATAGTTTGGAACTTCACAAATAATACACAGAGCACTGTATAAATCACACAAATTGCATTCAATCCTCACTATTACTGTTCAGAAAGCTTCGTCAAAGTTTACGGAGTTATACGGAAGCTCGAAGCAGCGTGACACTACGTGCTTACTACGCGGCGGTCGGCGCGAGAATGAGCGGTAATCGGCGTAGGCCGTGGGGAGTGTGGAGTGCGGACCAACCCTCCTGTTGCTCACAGCCCTCTTTGATTACCCTTATCAATACAGATGTGATTCGAACAGCCTTTATCTCTAAATAAGTAAAGTAACCGTTTCGAGTCGTGAGTGCATACGGTACTGGTGTTAATAAGGGTGCCCCTTTTGTGTGATAACAGCATATATACAGTGTGGTTTGAGCATTTCGATAGAATTATTTTAAAATAACATTTACTGTAGATCTATATAATTATTTAAAGTTTTAGCGTTAAATATAGTGTCAAATTTAAATTAGGCCAGCCGCGGCGCAGGGGGCAGTGGAGTGAGTTAACCTAGAGCTCCTTCGGCCTACCTCGCTATATGTAGAATACAGTGTAAAGCTCAGAAAAAAACTTAATGAGCTTAGACTAAAATATTTTAAAAAATTTTAACACTACGATTTCGTATAAGCTAACTGTTGTTATATATTAATCGAATAGTAAATCTATACCTTACCAGAAAATATGTACGTTACTGGCAATCTCTATAATTCGGTATTCTACAAAATACTTTTGGGTTTTAAGTGCAGGCTAAGTAAGTTCCTAACTTAACCAACTATCTTGCACTTCCTACGAATTCCTACGAATTTTATTCACTACCTTCAACAGGTAAAGTCTGAAATGGACAATAATATTAATTTTACTTATTTAGAAGACGTATAAAAATTTGAACGTAGCGTCCATTATACGTTCTCATCAAGGTACGTCGAAACTTACTAACTTGGTGTGGATCAACACCTTAAAAATGTTAAAAATATTAATTTTATTATGTACATTGACTCAATAACCCATATATTTCATACATCGTCAATATATTGTATAAAATATATAACGTATATGTACTTAAAAAACTTAAACAATTTTAATATGTTTAAAACATTTTAAGCAGTTAATATAGATAAAAAGCAATTTAAGAGCGATCTGATCTTAGTGAAGCGTACCTCCACAAAATGTAATAACAAGTTATGCTTCATGAATACGTAATGTCTACAACAATGAAGTCTAATTTGCCATTTTAGATTGCAACGTTGCTTGGATTCGTGAACAATAAGCTCGAAAAAGTCTTCGTATTGTAAATCTTCTTTTTTTAGCTCCACAGTGTATTCCACATACAGCAGGATAGGCAGAGGGAACCTGGAAACCTAATGTTAAGACACTCCGTTCCTATTATAACACTTTCGTTCCCCATTTTACGATGAATTCTGGAGGCATTGCGTGTTGCGATGGCGAAATTCAATGTCGTGATTGATTTTGGAAGAAGAAAGATTTATGGAGCAAGAGTGAGTGGTACAAGAGGCAGGGTATCTTGGTTAACCTTCGAGAACACAGTATCGAGAGTAACGGAGAAAGGTTAGGTAAAAATTGTGAGGGTGGCCCGGAGGGTATATATAAGACGTTAATGACATTAGATGCGGTGAGATGAGGCG
Organism: Heliconius erato demophoon; assembly: GCA_018249695.1. Taxonomy (NCBI): domain Eukaryota; kingdom Metazoa; phylum Arthropoda; class Insecta; order Lepidoptera; family Nymphalidae; genus Heliconius; species Heliconius erato. Next base: position 6,269 of record DWQW01005541.1, read on the forward strand.
CTCCGTTCTCTCTGGCTACTTCCCTAAACATAATAACGTAAACTTAAAAAACATATTTTTTTTTGTCGATCTCATAATAAAATTAGTATTTTAAAATAATTAGAGATTATTGAATTTTATTGTGGTAAAAAAAACAATAACTCTAATAAAAGTAATTTATACAGAGTGGAAGCGTCTGCGCTTCTTTTATGGGAGCAGCATATAGAGTAAAATATTTCAAACACATACCTAAAAAAAAATATCAATATTCCTCAACAGTTTAGGCGTAGGATTTTTTTCATTTCTCGATTTTTTCCCATACTGTATTATGTGTGACGCAGTTACGAATAGATACCAATAACGTAAACACCTACTACTACAAAAGTACTGTTAAACGTTGTCGATTTGTCGCATTTAATTCACAAAAAATATACCAGAATGAGGCAGGGATATGTCTCGTTCTATTTTACGCAATTACCTATTACCTATAATAAGCCTAAACAAAGTTCAACTTCACCGCCAATACCTACGACTCTATTTCGTGAAAGAGTAGAGTGCGATGTAGTCGCTTTGATAAGTACGTTATTCTTTACAAATCACGTTTTGTTTTACAACGATAATTTTATTATTTATTTTGTTTGAAAAATCACTTTTTCACTTTTGGCTTTTATAGAGTAGTTAAAACTGTGGTTTCATTTAAAATGGTGATGACAAAAACACTCTTTATATTAAACTAGCGACCCGCTCGCAGCTTAGTCCGCTTGAACTACATAATTATTAACTCTGCATTACTTTTGTCATCTTATAATAATAATAATCATTTAAATCAATATCTATGTATATATCTATATTGAAAAGTACAGTTTCAGCCAATTTAATAAAACAGTCAAGTATAGCAGCAATTTTGTCGACCAAAATTTTATTAAAATTCATTACTGCCATAAAACAAACACTATTAAGGGAATATTTCCAAAATATAGTAGTGTAAACTGCAAATAAGTATGTTAAGCCGTCCCTGAGATTAGCATAAAAAAACGCACAGACAAACAGACAAAAAATTTAGAAATCATTGTTTTGGGTTCTATTAAGTTATGAAATGTCTCCAATTTAAAAAAATATTTATCTTCCATGTATAGACCGATCAATTACGATTTTATTACAACTATAAATAGATTAGTGTAATTTAAGATACTTTATAAAGGTTAAGATTCTTGATTACTCAGGTATACCTACTTATGTATATACATGGGTAGTATAGTATAGGCATTGTTTCTAAAGCTCGGTATATTTAGGTTGGTGGGCACTCAACTTTCAAGGGACAAAAGTTTATTGGTACCTTATTTGTATGCTGTCTGTACAACATATGCAAATATAATAGGGCTTAACTCCATTCCATAACTTTGGAAGCCAACAATTACGTTATTTGACTCAATTAATTTAGATTCACAGTTGCCTATTAAATTTAAAGAATATAACTACGTAGAGTATTTAATTGAACATGGTTTGAGGCCAGACATGGCGCAGGGGCGCAAGCGTGCGACTGTTAATGCGAAAGGTTGTAGGTTCGATTCCCACTCGGGGAAATGAAATACTAAAATTTTTAATTCTTTCTGCCCTACTATGTGCAGGATACAGCATGAAGCTACAACACAACTAACAGCCTCTGACTTTTGACAGGTAAAAATACTGGTTCCGACGATAATTGAATGTAATTTATTTTATTTGGAAAATTTAAAAAAGTATGGTTTATTTATAAAAAAAAACTTAAATAATAAATTCTTTAAGTTTTGGGGTGCTGTCTTTTATATCAAATAAATTTATCATTCTGAGATTAAAATTAAATATTGTTTCGAAAAATTGACTAATTTAAATATTAATTTTGAAATAATTATTAAAAATCTAAAACATTCCAATTTAATTTAAAAGAATAGGCGTAACGCATTGCACACACAACAACTACTACAAAGGATATTTAAATACACGTAAATTTGTAATACCAACTAAATTATAGCCTCATCGGGACGTTGTGCCCCGTAAAAGTGTTACTGTAACACGAAGGTAGTAAGTTCGAAGTTCACTCGAGTAAATTAACTATTATTTATTTTTCAATTCTTCGCTCTGGTACCAAGCCCGGTATTGAGTTTGGCCACTCAACATGCCCCGAAAAAATCGGTGTAAAGTGGGGAACGGAGTGTCTTAGCACTAGGTTTCCTTCGCCTTCCCTGCTGTTCCAGGATACATCGTGAATAAGATTTTTTTAAGCTGAATTATAATACTAAACTATTATAATTTATTACAAATTATTTATAATTATAATATTCCAAAACTTTAATTTTATAGCACAGTAAAAACGTGTTTTCGGTTAATAGCTGTAGTCTACAAATCAATTGAGCGTATTCGAATGAAGCAAAATTTCGTTTCAAAGCTTTTTTTTAATTAAACATCGAGTTTGGTAGTAAAAGTTTCAGATATCTTTTAATATTTACGGTTTTTATGAACTTTGCCAATATATTATAAGTGGTCAGGATTGACTTTTTCGTTCTGTGCGTAATCATCACTGGTCACAGATCATTCTTTCTAAATATAGATGGTTAACTGAATTTCCTACCGAATTTCGACCGTAAATTATAAAAGTCAGTCGATCCCCACTCGGGGACCTTATATATTTGTTTAAATTTATATTTTCATTTGTTCACTATGGTGTTGAGTTGAGTTCCGCCACCCAACATGCAATGCCTCCAGAATTCGACGGAAAAAGGGGAACGGAGTATCTCAACCTTTGCCTATCCTACTGTATTATATATACACTAAATAATATGTTTATTTCTTCATATCACCAATTTTAACACAATTAGGCTCTAAAATCCACATTTTTCCTTTTCCAATGAAAAATTGGCAGATATTTGATTTTAAGCAAATTTATCCATTATTTAACCATACCTATATTACGATATACAACAATACACACAATTAATCTATAAAAGATTTTTTACGATTTTTTATATAGTAACCAAAAAACGCAGATACAGTAAAATATTAATATGCAATCTCCATACAAAAGATAAAAAATATTTCCGTATTTCTATAAAAATAAATCTCAAAAATTGTTGTTTACAAGCGCATCAACACCAGGGTCCTCCCGTCCCTATATTATATAGAGCCCGCCGACCGTTAAATCGATATTTGTTAGGCAATTTCAACAAAACAAAGACCGCAGTCTATTATGTAGGTATTTTATTGACTATTTACATAGTAATATGTTATCAGACGTTTCATTGTTGGCCAAGGAATTTAAATACGTGTTTTGTTTACAAAAAACACGTGTTTATTGTTTCACTAATATAATATCGAAATCTGTGAATTAATTTCTTGAATTATTTTGTATTTGTCTCTTCATAGATATATAAATGTACATACATATACTGCCGGTCAAAAGTTTAGGACCACCAATAATAAAGTTTTGTTATTAGTATGTATTTAAAAATATTGATGACTATCGGCCCATTCGCGTTTGTCCGCATACCACTTATAATTCTTCCTATTTTGCTGCATTTGCCAAAAGATAATCAATATAAATTATATAATCAATATAATTTATACATTCAATAATTTTGAGGAAGTGCAAGCTGCTCGCGAGTGCGAAATCGTCGGCAAGGACCGCAGGACTTGTGCCTATGCTTGCGGCCGTAAACAGAGCGTTGAATTATTTTATTTTTTTTATGATTTTTTAATCAGTATCAGGGTAGGCACATACACAGCAGGGTAGGCAGAGGGAACCTTGTATTAAGACACTCTGTTCCCCACGTTCCCGTTCGTTGAATTATTTTAAATTTACATTTTATCAAAAAGTATACGTATATTCGAAAATAGATTAACTATTAATAAAAGAATGAAGCTCTTAGAAAAGAAATAAGCGGTAGATCTGAAGAAATAGGTTATTGTAATGCTATTTTGGCTTCCTCCTCTTTCAGATGAAGCCAAAATACTATATGAGTTAGCAATAACCCGCTTAACTTAAGTTATGTTATATTATAATTATATTGTATTTACGTAAAACTTATCAGGGCGACATGTTCGCATAAGCGACAAAGCCCTTAAATTAGATAAAAAAGAAAAAAAAAATAGATTCTACGTATTTGCAATAAGTGATATGTATCACCCAATAACAATACTTCACACGTTCTTCATAGTTACCTTCCAATAATTTCATTTATAAATAGTTATAACTAGCTTGACGCTTTATCCCTAGCGGGGTAGTCAGAGAGAACGGAGCGCCAAACACTACGGTCTCTATATACTCGTATCTCTTTCGCCTCGTCCACTGTCATCAACCTCTTCATACATGCTTTCCGGGGGGTCCTCATGCATTTTACGTGACATTCCTCCAGTATCTTTGACACTATGTTTTCGAAGGTCAACCGAGGTCTCCCCCTACCTCTCTTACCGCATTTTCATCATAAAATTCATTTATTTTAAAATATTCGACTTCGACTAAATATTTCGACAGTACTCTATTTTTTAGAATCATAAAGCTAGATACTTATGTATTTAAAATACTCGAGCCAAGCTAGGTACAAAAAGATGTCACGTCCTAAAGAGACACACGTCAGGTCTCTTATATGTATATTTTAATAAAACACCTTTCGAAATGTTTCTCATTTCCAAACTTAAGGGGGATTTTTATTTAAAAACTTTTATGAAAGCTTACGTTTTAAATTCTTTTCTTAAACATTTTCTTTATGTATATTCATTTTTAACATCAATGCAAACATTTCGTCGGTTTTGCCAAAAATCTCTAAGTTCATTTAATAGGTTAAGCACACACAAAGATTTTTTTTCTATATATCTCGAAATCAAGTGGAAATGATAGAACGGAGTGTCTTCCTTCTGAATCTAATGAGATTTTGATGATGAATTATATTCATCACCGTTTTTTGAAGAGAAATCTAGCAATCTGGTAGTAATATGGATTAGTAGTAAAATAATATGTAGTAGTATAAACTACTACATATTATTTTACTACTAATCCATATTATTATTATTACATATCGTAATATTTCTAATTAAGCAGATAGTGAATCGTTGTCTTTCTAGAGCGGGGGAATAAAATAAATAAAGAATAATTTTGTATTCTAAGATCTTTGATTTTCACGATTATTACATATTTTAAACGAAATCTACTATTACCTTATAATAAAATCTGTAAAATCTCAAAGCCAAAACATCAGATAGCTAGATACAGTCACCTCATTCTGCATGAATCCAGGGCAGTACGCGAGGCAATTAAGAAACTGCTGACGGTACTTTTGGCATAATAATACCAACTATACATACTAATATTAACTGAGATAATAATATCAACTGACAGACGAATGCCATCTCAGTCTACCAGTCCACGTGACTACTGGTGGTCTACTGTAAAGTGTTAAAAACGTCGAGTTTCAAAAAATGTATAATATTAAATATTCGCGATTAATCCGGTTAAATAGTTTCATTTAAAATTTTATCTTTACTTTTCCGCAAATGGCAAATGTCACCGACTGGACACCGAACTTACATACTCATTCATAATATTACGCTGTCCCACAGCACTGATGATGACCTCAAGGTGTAAATAAAACATAAAAAAAATAATAGAGCAAAATTATCGTTCACAAAATAATTAAAACCCTAACATAACTCAACTAGCTGAAAATAATTCAACATTAAACACAGTATAAACAATTTCGCTACTACAAATTCTCTATTAAATTATAAAATTGTTCATAACATAAAAAAAAGGGAAAATTAAAAACGTTTAACAAGAGAATAAAAAAGTAATTTAAAATTATCGCCGCCATTTTTTATCGTGGGTAACCTTAATGAGAGTATATCGCTCAGAGCGCTATGCATGACTACAGGCGTATAACATTAAATCAAAATAAAATCCAGTGCGGAACAAAATGCATAAACTCATTTCCGAACGTCCCCCTCATTTGCTATCAGCTTTATCATCACAAAAGGCAATTTCCATCAAAGTGCACCAATTTCGGGCGTAAGCTATAAATTACGTAGACTCGATCGTATATAGATATATATGTAAAACAATACGAAGCAAATATTTTATTTTAAAATTAATGAAATAATATATAGCATTTAAAAGATGTTTTAAAGTGATTTACATTAAAATACAATAAAAGCATGGATATATTAAACATCTATATGATTTGTTTAAGGCCAATTGTGGCGCAGGGACACAAGCGTGCTACTGTAAACATGACGGGTTTTGGGTTCGATTCCCAACTCGATGAACTGAAATATGTAATTTTTTTTCATTTCTTCACTCCGGTAACAAGGCAAAACGCGACATTGAGTTCTGCCACTTAACACACAAAGACTCCAGAATGCGGCAGAAAGTGAGAACCAGAAGTATCTTAATGGGAACAGAGTCTCTTAACACTAGGTTTCTAGGTTCCCTCTGCATACCCCGTTACTTCCAGTGTACAGCGTGACAGAAAATCCACTATCAATGCAGATGAATACGTTTCGCTATTACAACAATTTTAAGAGGTATATGTTTACATTTAATTTATATTGCAATTTTTTATCGTGTCACGCGAATATCGTGTTACCAAACAAAGTCATCAGCAGATCACTGTCACTGAGTAACAATATGCATGATAACATTACTTACATAAACAATAAATATTATAACTTATTAACCGCTACATACTTACAAACAGAATAACAGATACTTAAAATTAAATTAAAATTTAATCAACTTCACGCTGTATAACACACACACATCAGGGTAGGCAAAGGAAAGTGGAGAACGGAGTGTCTTAATACTAGTGTTAGAATTTTTGGAGACATTGCATTGAGTGGTGGAACTCCACACCGGGTTTTTGACAGAGCGAAGAAATTAAAATATAAGTATTAAGAAATAATAATGTATTCCCTCGAGTGAAGATCGAATACACAACCGCCACGTTACAGTTACACCCTAGTCTAAAGTTTATTTATTACTAGCGACCCAAAATATTGCTTCACGCGCTTAAAGTTATTGTTCTATATGACAAAATTATTCATTTTTCATATAAATTGTAGCCTACGTGATATTTTGATATATGTGTATGTATAAGCTACTGTAAAGTTTCATCTAAATCCTTACAATAGCTTTAACGTAAAAGTGAAATAAACATCCACGCTCACGAACTTTCACATTTATTAATATTAGTAGGATATTACACGCCTGCTGTTGTATAGCAGGGTGAGCAAGACAAACTTTGCTACTTTCGTTTTCCACCGTCGGTCTAATAATCGAAATATTGATTGTTGACTAGCGGAACTCAACGCCGCGCTTTGTCTTTTCAGAGGGGCGAAAATGTAAATAATTTAAATAATCATTGCTCTAAGTTGATTGCTTTCAAAGAAACTCCAATTATTATTTAATAATTAGAAACTGTGCAAGTAAGCCACGATATGAAACAAATAAGAATTTTAGAATAAATATAAGTACATATGTTGAGTCGAAATCAAAATTATTTCAGTAGAGTCAACAGCTACAATAGATGAATAAAAGATAATAAAGCAGGATGTTTTTAAAATGTAAATAAACTTTAAGATGTTATTAGATTTATTATTATTAGTACCTATCACCGGTTTCATTCAAGTCTATCCCTCTTGATGCAAATTCACTTGATACACTTGAACGTATGGCGGTCAGAACGATTTTCAAAGAAGTTCAGAGGTGCAAGTTTAAATCCTGTTACTTTAATTTATTTATACGTTTCCAAAAAAGTTGATATAGTTTTTTTTTTTAAGTTTTACCCCAACCTTCAGAGAAGACGAGTTAATTAGAAAAAATCAAATAAAGCTCTTAGCAAACATATAACTTCAAGAAGCACCCACACACTGTCATCCATGGAACGAATCGCACTGAATAGAGGGCAGACGGGGCGGCTGTATAACGAATACATGTTTACATTAAAATTTAAATACAAAAAACTCATCTTATTAGGATTAAAGGAATAATATTTAATAATATTTTCTAACCATAAGTGGTATTGTGTTCTCATACAATGCATGTGATTTAAGACCGTTGAGTTTTACCTATCAATACCCTACTCGAATAATTTTATTTTTTTTTAAACATTTACCTACTTGCTATTAGTGGGACTGTTTTTTTAACACATATATTTATATATAAGAAATAAATCTACTTTTTTTTCTTTTGCTTTTTTACCTTCACCGTGTATCCCGTACGTAACAAGTAGGCAGAAGGGACCTGGGAATCTAGTGCTAGGATTCTCCGTTCCACGCTCCGTCATATCGTCATATTCTTGTGCCACTGCGCGACGGCGGGCCTCAAGCTTGGCTCAGGCCTGGCCTGGATTCGTATAAAATAAAATAAATAAATCAGCTTCACGCTGTATCCCGCACACAGCAGGGTAGGCAGAGGGAAGCTAGTTTTAAGACACTCCGTTCCCCACTTTCTGCAGGATTCTGGAGGCATTGCGTGTTGAGTGGCAGAACTCAACGCCGCGCTTAGCCTCGACACCAGAGCGAAGAAATGGAAATATAAATTTAAGTAAATATTTCATCTCCTCGAGTGGGGATCGAACCCACAACCAGTCGGTCACACTTCGTGCCGCTGCGCGTTCGTATAAAATGTATTAAAATATGTAAAAACGTATAGACTCCCGACATCCGGCATGCTAAGGACCACGGGATCTCAAAATTGCGAAATTGGGTTATTTTAACGAATGAAACTTTTGTGCCACTGTATCATACAATATTATTTGGTATGTTAATAGATATTCATTATTCTAATGGTGCTTACAGACTGAAATACCGAATGACGACGGCGATACTAAAGTCTGAATATCTAACTTTCTAGTATTTATATAAGCATATTAAATATTGAATACGTCTAATAATATTGAAAGGTCTGGACAAGTTCGTTCCTTTTTTTTATTGTTACGTTCTAAGTGTTTTGCAACAATTATTAACAAATCGACGAAAGTGTAGACTCTGTCTTAGACTCTAAGAATTAATATATATAATAACAAAAAAATTGCATTTCTGTTTAACATGAAAGAAAATTTTGTAACATTTAAAAGCAAGCAAGCAAGTATACCATTCAATATATGAGCTAAATAGATTTAGTACATTCATATTGCACTATACAATAACAAAACAATATGTTATAAAACAAATTATTATTACAAAAATACAAAAATAAAAGACCATTTGTTTAAGCCAGTTCTATTGTTTTACGATTACCAAACAATGGTTTTCTGTGTAAAATACTTTTAATCCAATATTGTTTTTTCAATGAAGTGCGTGCGGGTGGGTCGGTGAGCAGCGGTGCGCACGCGCCGCACCGCGCCAGGTGAGAACGATAACATCTGCCGGACAGCCGGAACCCCAGATAATAACTAAATACGCACCGACGCCGTATGGACACGTTGGTCACATGGTACCTCATAAATGTGTTTATTTTTTACGTGTTAATTTTTAATACTTTTACTTTTTTTTTTGTTTAGTTTCACGCTGTATCCCGCATATAGCAGGATAGGTAGAGGTAACCTAAACTTTTCGCCGGATGAGGCATTGCGTGTTGAGTGGTTGACTCAATGCCGTGCTTTGCCTTGTTACCAGAGAAAGGAAATGAAAATATCAATAAATGATATTTATTCCCCCAAGTGGGAATCGAGCCCACAACCGTCGCGTTTGTAGTAAAACGCATGTTACTGCGCCACGACGGTCTCCTCACAAAGGTCGAAATGATATATTTTTAAAAATATATTTAAATGGACATATTTTGATAACGACGATATTTTATAAAAAAAAATATCTAAGCATAAGAAAAAAAATATTTGAATTTTATACTTAATTTATTTTTCTACTTTATTAAATCGGTAATTAAGTTTGTGCTTCACGCTTCATTATGAATGTTTTTAGTAAACTTTCATCGAGTAACTAAGTATAATTCAAGATGAATATTCTATTGTGACTCCGAAGATTTTGAAGTCATTTTGTAGTGAAGTTACCTTTAGTAGATAATATGTACCTACTTACGTTAGTATTTACTACTACTTTATTTGACAATTTCATTAAATATGTATATAATGAACGTTTCAACATATTTTTGTTTGTATTTTTTTATTTGAATCCACAACTATCGTGGATGCAGACCAACACTTGAATTAAGCAATGTACTGTGAAAATATTTATATAGAAAAACTTTTATTTATAAATGTGCAGGCTCAACAGGTCAGTTTCTGAAAGAATGTGGCAATGTGGAAAAATAAACTCTTAATATTGACGAATAAAAATAACAGGTATATTTTTCCAAAAATCGACTTGACTCTATTATTACAAAAAAATAAATTGTCAGTAATTGTTTTCGTTTTTGTAAATTTGTCTTCGTTAAACTCAATTTCCGTAGTTCTTTCGTGAATAATAAATTATTAAGGAATTTTGGTTTCGTGTTTTGTGCAAAATTTTGCTAACATAATTGAATCATTCTTTACTTTACTAGTGTGCAGTTCTAAAATTTGATTACTACTTGAAAATACTAATACCAAAAAGTAATTGTATGTGATTTACGACTTTTACTCAACTTAAAACTATACATTTTGACGTTGAGCATTCATTCTCTTTGCCAACAAAACATTGAAAAAAAATATATAAATAGATTCTCTGATCTAAAATTTACAATAATTTAAGAATACCTTTTCTATGGAATACTATACAAAAAATAAGCTATTGAGTAATGGAAAATACTGTTTAAGTTCCCAAAATAATTTTAAACTACAGCTGTGTATATTATTTAGTCTATTATGATCCGACTGTGTGAGGCAAAGGAGCGTAATGTGTTTATCAGTCTTTATATGTTCTGTATATGTGTGAGCATTGATCGATTTTCGTAATTCTTATGTGAATCGATTCGTCTTAACGTTGTAATCGTCACTAAAGATAACAACAAAAATACACCACAACGAGAACCAGACGCCATACTGTCAAAGTGGAAATACTGAAAATACTGAGTAATTTATTGATCATTAACTTTTAAATAATATAAAATCAAAAATCAGCTTCACGCTGTATCCCCCACACAGCAGGCTAGACAGAGGGAACCTAGTGTTAAGACACTCCGTTCCTCACTTTCTGCCGAATTTTGGAGGCATTGCGTATTGAGTTGCACAACTCAACGCCGCGCTTAGCCTCGATACCAGAGCGAAGAAATGGAAATATAAATTTAAGTAAATATTTCATCTCCCCAGTTGAATATTACGATAATTATAGGATAATATATAAGGGAGCAACTAACAAGGCCGGGTCGGTTACACAACTGATTTTATTATTCTTATACCCACATACAACACGCCCCCCCTTAAAAAAAACAAAA
>DWQW01005542.1:0-17642 GCA_018249695.1 Heliconius erato demophoon
TGAAGAGTCAACTACTTTTTAAATGCAACGATGTCTGAATCCACAGAAACTATTGCGCCGATTAAAACGGCGGTATCATTTTAAACAAAGTTTACTGAAATCTTTATACTGGCTTTTAAAATTTGATTTTATATTTTTACTCTGAACAAAATATTTATAAATATGGACGATTTAAAAATAAACATTAATGTAATGTAATATACGTGTGTCGTGACCGTGGTAACGCAGTCTCATCGTTTACAAACAAAACGGTTGTGGGTTGAGGGAATTAATCATTTTTAATTTCTCGTTCTAGTAACAAGATAAACGCGGCCTTAATATCCGCTACTCAACATATACTGTGTCTTACAACTTGGTTCCCTCAGGCACATAATTATTAAAAATTCAAAATTAAATTAGCTTCACGCTGTATCCCACACACAGCAGGGTAGGCAGCGGGAACATAGTGTTAAGACACTCCGTTCCCCACTTTCTGCCGAATTCTGGAGGCATTGCGTATTGAGTGGAAGGCATTGAGTTGAAGAAATGGAAATATAAATTTAAGTAAATATTCCATCTCCTCGAGTGGGGATCAAACCCACAACCAGTCGGTTTTACAGTCACACTTCGTGCCACTGCGCCACGACTGGATCTTGATTATAATGTAAGAGAGAATCACTTCGATCTTAATTTTTATCAACTTACATGAAATCGTATAAGAAACTAAGACACGTTGATAAGATGTGAGGAGCGCTTCATTGTTTTACGGCCACTTACGAGATAATGCTTGTGTTTAATTAGACGAGGTCAAACGTACATCTGAGAGTCACCAGCCAAGGACGCTATAGTGGCGCATTGGTTTTGTAGACTGGCTGGTTGTAGGTACGATCTCTACTCAAGAAAATGTTTTACATATTAAAATATTTTTTTTACTTTAAAAAAAATCAGCTTCACGCTGTATCCCGTACACAGCAGGGTAGGCAGAGGGAACCTAGTATTAAGATACACACTTTTTCACAGGTAATAAAACAAAGTGATCAGTGAAGGTGAAAAATATGAAATATGAACATGATTTTTTTCTAATATTGATGATTGTTACGTTCGTTGAAAGTCTTGGAATTCATAAAATAAGGAGATCTAGAAAAATAATTATAACTTGATTATTTATATCTAACTTATTTTTACGCACTGACCCAAAGTTAGGATGTAGATGCACTTACTGTACTAACGAGAAGCTATTTGTTTAAATTTTAAATATTACTTTGAGAAAAGAGAGTAGAGAATATGACGGGAAATAGATAAAATTGTACACCACGCACAATACACACAGAACATAGTGTCTTTATATAATCTATCCAGAAAAAGGCCATCGTTTCTCTGCAGCACAGCGTCTGACTGCAAACGTAGCGGCTGTTGCATGGCGTTAAATTAATCCCCACAACATGCAATACTTCGAAAATTAGGAAAAATGGGAAACGAAGTGTCTTGACACTAGGTTCCCTCTGACTTTCCTGTTCGCAGGATACGACGTGAAGCTAAAAAAAGACGAAATATTACATATACATATAATATACAGTATATTATACAGCGTACACGGAATACATATCATCAAAACTATAAATATAGATCACAATTTCAAAATGATCTGACGCTTCTGAGTATACCAAGTTATTTTCCGATAACTATGTTGTACACATGTTTTTATATTATTACTTCAGTCGCTGACGTCATGTATGTTTACGTTTTATTTTTACACTTTTACTAGTGACCTACCAAGGCTTCACCCGCTAAATACGATTTTCATAGGCTTCTCTACGGTGTGTTTAGCTTTAGATGAAATATATAATGATTTCTAATAATATAGAGAAAGTTGCTACCAATTTATAAATAAAATCACGCTGTATCCCGCACCCAGTAGAATAGGTATTCCTAAGACTAGGTTCCCTAGTGTTAAGAAATTCCGTTCCCCACTATTTTTTCTTACGGTATTGTTGTCTGTATTTTCGGCCCTCATAGTAATACATAAAGAAAATTTTAATAAATATCCTTTAATTAAAATGTAATTGTACAAATTCGTATTTTTGTAACATCTTTTAATGAAAGTAGTGAATTATAAAAAAAGATCATAACTAAGAAAGAAAAAAAATTGGGTAGCCTAAATTTATTATATTTTTTTAGAACAATAACATTTAGAAAGAGAATATGTTATATTCTTTGCCACTTAACGAATCTAGAGCGGCTAAGTTTTTAAATAAAACACTAGTAATACTAGTTTATACTTGAATCAACAACTGCAAACTCTTTGTACTGAGAGTACCTACGTATGATGCTGTGACAGGTGAAAATCGGATCTAAGCTGGATCTCACCAGACTAGCCCTTTGAGTTACATCACTACTTGGCTACTATATAGCAAGCATATAATTGCATTCTATTATATACTATGTCAACATTTACGTTACGGCCGTTGTAGTACAATGGTACATCGCCAGTCTGTAATCGCAATGACTTCGATTCCCTTCCAGGGGAAAAAATTATTTATTTTCTTTCTCGTTTTGGCAAGGCAGTGGGCGGCGTTGACTTCCGCCATTCAACAACGTGAAAAGCGTGTCTTGACACTAAATTCTATTTATGTATTCTGCTATATGCGGGTTAGCAAATAAAAAGACACCCGCTTAAGCGGAAATGGACAACAAGGACATGTTAGTCAGAACGTGAGAGCTAAATGACAATCAATAATAAAGGTAACTAAATAAAGAACAATGCTGTATTAAAATTATATAAATAATAGCAGTTATAAATTTTATTTTAAATCATAAAAATATGAAATTTAAAATGTCCGACTGAACGATGATGGTTGTTACTTCAATCCCCATTTGAGAAAAGAAATGTTATTTAAATGTTTTTCCAGTTTGATTGGTGCCCAAATTTCTTTATAAGTACATAATTCAATTTATTATGTAATTCTATTTATTATTATAATTCTATTTATTATGGATTTCTCCATTTTAATGTGTACTGATGATGTATATTTTTAGTTTAAAATGGTAAAAACTTAGTAAACCATAAAAAAACCCTTGAGGTCAATTGGAATCTACACAAATGTCATGTTTCGATCGATCATTAAGAACCCACTTACTTATTATAATAATACTTATTTTAATGTAATAGAAAAACGTAAAAGTTATTAGGAAGATAAAAGTAACATGTTTCTTTTTTTGAACTTAAAGAAAGAAGTACCTTTTGGAAAAGATCTCTTGAAAACTACAATTTGGACGGTTTACAAGAGCCGCGGTCTCGCTGCGTACATATACGTTTTTACCTTAATGAGAAATGAGTGAGGACTGACTTAAAACTAGGTTCCCAGGTTCCCTCTGTTTATCCTGATATGTGCGATATACAGCGTGATGAAAAAAAAAATGGTCTCTTATTACAACACATTACAGCACAAAATACTAGGAATGTGTAAGGTTTACAAAATATAAATAGGAAAATGTAGGTACACTATTATATTATGTAACATATATTTCACAAAAAAAAAGTGTTTTTATTAGTTATTCGAATAACACGTTATTAATAATCGTTGTTTTTGTTATTGTGATAATAATCTATTTTAGGTTACGTTATATTTTTAGCATCTTATAAGCGTGCAATAAAAGATGAGTCTAACTAATCTATTTGTAGATTATCGATTGTAACGAGTGGGGTGTACCGTGAAACTCTAGCAGAGCCACTTATTTAGTTATTTTAAGTACAATAAATAGAAATGAATAGTTTATAACATATATATTAACGCTATGCTGACATTTGGTTGCCTGACACCAGACTGAAAAATATAAAATATTATATATTTCCTCGAGTGGGTATCGAACCCATAACATGACGCGTTTACAGTCACCCGCTTGTGCCCCTGCGCCACAACTGACCTTTAATCTGGATATATAATAATTATATTATATTAAAAACGTATTATATTCATTCGCTTATTTATTTTGTGCCATCGCAGCTTAGTTTAGTTTATTGGTTGATTTTATTTGGATAAGTATAGGACCGTGGCGCCAGACGTTCTGTCTCCTTATTACTCAATCTTCTACGTTTTTGTATTCCCTTGAAGTGAGCTTGTTGGAAACTTGTTGTAAAGTGTATTATATCGAATAAAATAATATAACAAACCTAATATGGCGCAGTAGAACAGTATATGATTGAAAGCCATATTTGTGGGTTCTACTTCCATACGATAGAATTAATTATTTTCAACAAAACAAAGAATGGCGTTGAGTAGGTATCGCCACTCAACACAATGTCTTAGATTCGGGCGGAATTGTAAAACAGTATCCCACTCGCAACATAAGGTTCTCTACTCAACTATGCGTTTGACTGCAAACACGACGGTTGTGAGTTCGATTAACAATCGGGGAAACGAATTATTTCCATTTCCTCGCCCTTCTAATAAAACAAAGCGCGGCGTTGAATTCCGCCATCCAACATGCAATGTCTTGAAATATGAGCGGAAGCTGGGAGAACTGGGTGTCATAATATTAGGCTCCCTCTGCCTACCCTGCTATACAGAAAAAAATTAAAATAAGCACCTTACGCAATTTAACGCATTGCTCCACATTAGTGATAGCCAAGAACAATGGCATCGTACTGCGCAGAGATAATCAGCTTACTTGGCAAGTACATACGACATTAACCTTCTTCACTACATCGATTGTTACATCTCACTAGCTCATGGCTGCAGCTTCTTGTTCAAGATTTGGACTTGAACATCTAAATTGTATAGTATTTGTAAAGCGCTGAATAGAGAGAATTTTATTATAGAATAAAAATAAATTAAAGAAATTAGCTTTACGCTGTATCCCACACACACCAGGGTAGGCAGAGGGAACCTAGTGTTAAGACACTCCGTTCCCCACTTTCTGCCGAATTCTGAAGGCATTGCGTGTTGAGTGGCAGAACACAACGCCGCGCTTAACCTCGACACCAGAGCGAAGAAATATAAATATAAATTTAAGTAAATATTTCATCTCCTCGAGTGGATATCGAACCCACAACCAGTCGGTTTTGCAGTCACACCTCGTGCCGCTGCGCCACGACTGGCCTCAGAAAATTATATTATAGCATTAAAATAATTACAAAAAAGGCAATTCAAATATCTGAACTCTCTTAGGAATTATGTCTAGTGCTAAGCCTATGCTTTTAGTAGCGGGTCGTCCAAAAAAGGTACGGACCGCGAATGTCTGTAGTGTTGAGTAAAAATAATAAAATAGTATTTTTTTTAAATATCACGCTGTATCCCGCAAATAGTTACCAGAGCGCAGAAATGAAGACATAAAATATTTCATTTCCTCGAGTGGGAAACAAACCCACAACCTGTTTGTACCCCTACGCGTAGCCTCATAGCTTTTTAACAGAATTATATTGAGAAAAGAGAGTAGCAAAATTCAGAGTACCATAGTATCTAACTATTTTATTATTAGGTACTATGTAAGTACAACAGCTAGATATTTAGAAATTAAATGATGACTGATTAAAATGTAATAAGTACTTAAGAAATTAGTATACAGATAAGATAAAGGTATTTCTTGATTTCTTATTTATCTTTATAAATATATTATTATATGCGAAATCAAGGAAGCATAATAAAGATTATGCTTGTAAAATTTAATTGATGATTGTGAAGTGATTCAGAGAGGTAGGGCCTATGGATATTTTATTCTTTATATATATAAGTCATGATGACTGATACTATTTATGTTTTTTTAGCTTGATGCAGTATTTGAGAGAAGTTACTGTTAAGACACTCTATGTAGAGACATTCTATGTAGAGCGGCGGAACTAAACGTAGCGCTTTCTTTTGTTACCAGAGCGAAAAAAATAAAACAATTCACTACCCCGTGAGGGAATCGAATTAACAATCGTCACGTTTACACTCAGCCGCTGCGCCACGACGGCTTAAGATGCAATTATTCTTAATAATTTTACACTTATATGTATAATGAATAATTATTTTAATTGAATCTCTTGATATGTCTTTTAGATTTTGAAAGCTTTTAAATGTTAACATTTTGATTTTTCTTTTTAAATACCGCAGCCATGGTAAACTACGTTACATAATATTAAAATGAACAGACAGACAGACATTACGATTATAAAGGAATTACATTTTTCGCCATTCTGCTGAGGAGCACTAAAAATATATACATAAACATACATGTTTACGAGCAGATTTAAAATAAAATTCTTTCAAGATGACTAACTGTAATATTTTTATGTAAACACTCGGTATTAGAAAATATTTTCAGCGTCATCTCAGTTTACTAACAAAATATTTGTGAAAATGAACATTTTTAACTTCTTACATAACGTTATTAATATATTTCATGTTAAAAATTAAATTATATTGAAGCCACATTACCGAGAATGCTTCAAGCTGTATCCCGCATATAGTAGGGTAGGCGGAAAAACCTAGTGTTCCTTAATTTTTAAACGAGTTTTAAATAAATTTAGTAGGTTTAAATATAAACATAAAAAAATTGATTTGATGGGAGGATAAAGGCGACAAATCGCGGCGTTAAGTTCCACCACTCACCAGCAAATTTAAGACTGGAAAGCAAAGGACGGAGTGTCTTAACACTAAATCTTTATTTTTAATCTCCGAAAGAATTTTTGGTTTTATCTAAGAGATTTCAAATGACTGCGTAAGAAACTGAAAAATATTTAAATTTTATTTAAAATCTAGTCCCCATTATCATAGTAAAATATATTGTATAATATGCAAAATACAACACAAGAACTGTAATTACCATATTGAAGAATATAGTCTTCAATATGGTAAATACAAACCTTGTGTTTCTGTTACTACAAAAAGCGTAATATATCTCAAGGTTAAAGATGAGATATATACAAATATCTTTAGGTATATACTGTCACTAAGCAAAATAGATGTCTGTGCCATTTAGGTTTAGAGATCGATTTTTGAAATGTCCTGATGATCAAGCTAATTTTAGAATCTATACCAACTTTGAATTGGTACGTTGTAAAATCTTTATAATAGTGCATCAAAAAGTGTTTAATCACTATTTTCATATAATGTACCATAATTACAATAATGTTTAGAAAAATGTAAGAATTTTGAATGTGAAATATGAATCCACGCCTCTTTTGGACAGTTGGTCTTCGGACTTCGGTCTGAGTCTTGAATTTAAACGTAATGGGTTTAAATTATTTTTTTTGCCGTTTATTGGACAAATTAATGAATAATATTAATAATATGCCAATAACAAATTGCTGAAACATTTTAATTATAGAACAGTTCGATATTCCTAACCAGATCAGGGTCGAACGTCTCTCTTGTGTATAATGCAAAACTGAGAGAACCTCACGCATGAATAGAAGTTGCGACCTCTGGTTAATTTGATAACACTTTGACAAATCTTTTTTTTTTGTATACATTTTATTTATCTTCGATATATGAGTTGCGGCCGTCGCCGCCACACTGCGCGGCAGTGGCACTGACACTAAACGCGACAATTGTAGGGTTGACTCCCACTCGGGGAATGAATTCTTTAATATTTTCATTTCTTCCCTCCATAACAATCTCAAGTGCGGCGTTGATTTCTGCGATTCAACACATAATATCTCGAAAATTTTACGGAACGTCAGGAACGGAGTGTCTTAACACTAGGTTTTGCCTACCTTAGCATAGCATAGCAGTATCTGCGGGATTTCTCCCCGTTTAATGTTCCATCCCAAGTCTTGTGACACGTGTCCTAAAGATTCGGCACGAGTCTTGGCACTTATGAGCTGTAGGAATGCTTGCTATCCACACTCTAGATTTATTCAATTATCCATTATCACTGACTCGAACATCCAATAATCGACACAACGCAGAGCGACAGCCAAGCGAGCCAAGGAAAGACGACAAGAGCAAACCGTCCTTCTCACTCTCGTGCTCTTGTTCCATCGTATGCATCAACCTTGTGGAGAATGTGGAGCGGGCATTACACTATGCGTGTTCAATGGCGGAACTCAACGCCGGATTTTGTTAAACCAGTACGAGGAAACCACCTTGCACTCATCGCGTGGACACTTACTATTTTGTTTTATAAATATGTAATAGGTGTGTTTGTTACAAGTATAAATTATTCACTAATAATAACCATTCATACGTTCCGTCAATTCCTCAACTAAACGTCTAATTAACAGAATACCTCATTTGTGAAGAGTGAAATTCCATTCGTTTGTAAGCTGTTGCAGAGAATTTTATTACGTAATAGAAACAAGAGTTAAAGAATAAAGAGAAGTAAGAATAATCAAAAATACTTTTAGTATTATATGAAATTAGTACATTTGAGTACTTTATATATATATCTACTCTATATATATCTACTCTGCTTGCCCTTGTTTCGCCCGCGTGGATCTCATTATCATCTCTAATTCTAATACAATTGTATGCATTATACAAATAAACCTTCATCATCAATTAGTTAGTAAAGATAAAATCCGTTGCGCCTTTAAAATTAGGATTAATTAGCTAAAATGTCACGATGAGAATGAAACACCTCCTTCACACGCTGAGGAGGTTTGGGCACGTCGAACGAATGAGTAGTGAAAGAATGGCAAAATAAAAATATTAAGAAAAAGTGAGCGGTAAGAGAGAAAGACCTTTATTGACCTAACCCAAATCACAATATGAATAATACTGGAGGAAGGTCACGTATAAAGCATGAGGACCCCCGGAAAGTATGTATAAAGTGGTTGATGATAGTGGGCAAAAGATGTATGCAGAGACCATAGCGTGTCACGCTTCATTCTCTATTGCTAGCCCGCTAGGGATACAGCGTAAAGCTAAGTTGAGGTAAAAAGATCTAGGCGTGTATCTGCGAACCGATTTAATTTACGTGTTGTATAAAGAATAAAAAAAATATAAATAAAACGATTATTTTGGGCTCTGAATTTGATGTTAAAGTATGGTAAGTGTATCTATGTAAAAATTGTATTAATATCACTCAGATCGTTCAACTTATCCTGGTAAAATTGAGTTATTATAACACATACATATCAATATTTTTTTTAATATTCAATTTTAATTTACAATTAAAAAGTCAAAGTTAAATACAACTCACAAGGCTGTTACTATGCGGTGGTTTGTGACATGCCAACCGGAAAGCAAATTAGACATCGCCGACATGACTTTCATTGTTTCTTTAAACTGACGATGAGATTGACGTTTTAACAATTTAATTGTCTTCCTTAGGTAGGTAGGAGTAGCGTGACGTGTCATACAATTTAGTTAGAAGTTAGAGTTAATGTGAGGCCGTCGTGGTCTGCTGGCACAATGGTGTGACTGCAAACGCGAAGGTTGTGGGTTCTATTCCCACTTTGGGGGATGAATTATTATTTATTAATAATTTCATTTCTTCGCTCTGGCTACCAAAGCCGCAAAATGCTGTACTGAGTTCAACCGCTCAAAGCGCAGTGATTCATGAAATCGGCGGAAAGTGGGAATTGAGTGTCTTAACACTAGGTTCCCTCGGCCTACCCTGCTATATGCGGGATACAGCGTGAAGCTGAAAATAAAAAAGTCAAGTAATATAAGAAAGTAATTGCCACCGCTTTCCTGTTAGGTTATTTTAGTAATATTTATGAGTTTTCCGTGTTCAAGCACTATTTTCAACGTTCATACTACTGCTTGTGTTTATATGTATGTATTTAAAATGCAAATTCTTCGCGTGATGTTTTATTGTGACGATTATTTTAATTATAAGCCAGTTAATGGAGGTTATGTGAAGCGTAATAATTGTAGGTTGTTTTGTTTTTATATACAAGTTTTTCATAATTTATGTCTGGAAAAAATGAAGGAACGCGAAACGAATGTGAATTGTATTTTTATTTCTAAAACAACGATAATTGTGCGACAATTGGGCGAAAAGTGGCGAAAAAGGTGTGTTACATTAGGTTCCCTCTGCCTCCCCTGCTATGGAGGAAAAGGTGAAGCGACATTTTTAAATATCAAGATCTTGATGTCGCAATATGTACTAAAATAACAAAAGCTATTAAGAATTAATCTCTTTCTCAAATACCTAATCACAATTTTTTCCACTATGGATAAAATAGAACGGACGAACTAAACTTTTGCTTGCTCCTGACTTAGTCGGAATTTTACTTTGTTGATTTATAGTAAATATTAATATTTAACTGCGGATCCGTCCCTGTAATAAAATAAAAATGTTGTTAAAAACGCGTTGTGTATGACCCATTATAACTACCCGAGTGCCCGTGAGGGTAATGTAGACTAGCATGCATAGCTCTTGGCTATATCTTTCCGACGAATGGTCTAGCCAAAACAAAAATAATTCCTCACTCAATCAATTGATCCTAAGTTTTGCGTCTTCATCCTAATAGCTGTCTATTCGGTTTTATATCATTAGTATAGTAGTAGGCGCAGGGGCACAAAGTGTGACTGTCAAAATGACTGTTTGTGGATTCGATCCCAGGAGATGAAATATTTACTTAAATTTATATTTCCATTTCTTTGCTCTGGTGTCGAGGCAAAGCGCGGCGTTAAGTTCTGCCACTCAACACGCAATGCCTCCAGAATACGGCAGAAAGTGGGGAACGTAGTGTCTTAACACTAGGTTCCCTCTGCCTGCCCTGCTGCAGTAGTATAGAGTAGTAGTTTAGAGTGTAAAGATATTTCAAAACTCATTCCAACCTTTGCTACAGGTGAGCGACGTGCGAGGATGCGGCTACCACCTGGCAACACTGCTGGGTTTGTTGCCCGCTCAAGTGATCAACGTGTACCTCGGCTCCACGCTGCGATCAATGCACGACGTTCTACACGAGCCCCACTTGACCGGTTACGTTGTGTTCGCTTTTCAGGTATTGTTTTTTTAGTATTATTGCCTTGTTTTTTGTTTATAAAATATTTTTAATATTACTTACTTACTTAGCTTCACGTTTTATCCCTTGCGGGGTAGTCAGACAGAACGGCGCGCCAAACGCTACGGTTTTTAATATTAAAGATACGGATTTTTAATATTAAAGATTTTTAATATTAAAAAACCTAAATACGTTATATTAAAAAACCTAAATGAACATAAGGTACCTAAATAGGTTAACGTAAGGCATATATAGGTAAAGATAGCGTGGATGATTTAACCAGAATATATTTTGTATGATTTCCCAATTTAATATTATCATATCTTCTTCTATTGTTATAAGTTTTTTAGAAATATTTAACTTTTATAGGAAAATAGCTTAAGTTCTTCCATTGTGACCTTTTGGCGCTGGGTGTTTAATCTGGTAATAGGAAATACGCTTTTATTACTCCCATATAATCCCATCTAATCCAAGTATGAATTGAGACAGTCAAGCCATCGAACATAAACGCGACGACTGTGACTTGTGGTACTATTCACACTCGAGAAATAGATTAATTTAACATTTTCATTTCTTCAGTCTAGTAACAGAACAAAGCGCGGCGTTGAGTTCCGCCACCCAACACGTAATGTCTCGTATCTTTGAAGTGGAGATAGGAGTATCTTAACTATGGTTTACTATGCATAAGGTATGCTGTTTTCGAGATACAACGTTAATCGAAAAAAATAAATTGAAAGAAAAAAGCAGTGTTAAATCACCAGGCATTTTTATTGTATAAATATTATGTGATCTATTTTTCCCACGAAACAGTATAAACGAGGTTAGAGATAGGTCAATCGACACTAATTAAGTGAAACATATATGACACCTGATTAAAATTGCTATTCTGTCGTGTGTAGTAGTACTAGTTTTAATTGTGTAATTCTATTAGTTAATAAAATATGTGATATATAAATCATTCTAGTACGAAAATTATTATTATTATCAGCAACTGAAAGTGAAAGTTGACGGAAAGTTACTGTATGGTTCTTTATAGCTTTATCTTTTTTTTCATTTATTTATATATAACACAAGAAAGAAAGGACAAAAACCATATGATGACAGAAAGATTGTGTACAATAAATAACTTATCTCTAAAAGAGATCTTAACCAGAAACTATTGAATGTAGGAGATGTGATGAGAAACGATTCGGGTGCGGTATTTAAATATTATGTTAATAATAATAAACCTACATACAAATATACCAATAACCACTATACTTATATAAACATACAAAAATATAAATATATACAATGACATAAAGAAGTTGAAAAAGAAAAAATTCAAAAAAGAAACAAAATCCACAGAGTTAAACGCATTATTAAAGTCGAATATGATAAGAATAGTTATTTTTTTTATTATCCATCGCGAAACGAATATCTTCAGTCACCTTAATTAACGCTGAACTAGTGTGATGGTCGGAAACCTATAAAGTATTTAAAAGGTTGTTTTGGAACAGACAGTTGGAAAGCTGTTAAAATTCAGATTTCTCAAGGAACTTCGAACGGGAAGAAAGGATGGAAATAGGACGAAGGCGTGACAAAATATTACGATTAGATTGTTTAAACTTTTCCAGGCAGTAGGGAAAGATTTTGACTCAAATGAGAAGTTTAGAATGTAAGTAATAATAGGAGTTACAAACTCTAACACTAGCAACAACACGATTCGCTAAGACAAATGTTATGACTGATAGAATGGTTTTCCTAACTTATTCTACTGTCACTTCATGGAAAGCAAAAGGATCACAATTAGGCTGGGTAGCCTGAACCAGTTTTCGAAGACATAAATTACTCTGTGTCCCGCATATAGCAGGGTAGCAAGAGGAAGCCTAGTATTAAACACTCCGTTCCCCATTTTCCGCCGAAGCTGATTGCTGCTGTTGGGATTGTTGAGTTGCGAAACTATACGCCGTGCTTGTTTTTAACGGACTAAACCAAGAACAAAAATATGAAAGTATTAAATTAATTACTAATTCAGTCTCTACGAGCGGGAATAGAAAGCACAATAGTTGTGTTTACAATCACGCGCTTATGCCACTGGGCCGGCCTTGAGTTTTTTTTTAACTCTTTTATTTTTTTGTATTTTTTAAAGTTTCTTCTACGTTTGAAAACTGAGATATAGAAAATATGTATGTATGATAATCATATATGAATCTACTATTCATTTGTGATTTTCAAGTCTCTATGTCTCCAAATGAGAGTAACGTCCTCAACTTTCCGACAGCTTACGAGACAAATTACAATATAATAAAATTTTCTTACACACACATTTTCTACACGTCAGTTTTCTATTGGAATATAATCAAATTCAATTTAACATACAATCACCCTATTTTTATTATTGGTATCCAAATTATGTCACTGGCGTTTTAACGGCGCCATAATGGCGCTCCAACTGGGCCACAATGGCATCTTATTTACTATCTATTTTTACACCGACATTCTTATTTATTTTCTCGCATATAAGCTATATTTCTAGCGTTAAGACACTCCGTATCCCTGCTTTTAGAAGTACTTCATGTTGAACGGCGGAACTCAACGTCGTGCGTCGTAGAATCGAACCCACAACCATCGCTGCCTTTCCTTATCTAATTATTTTTATACAATTTAGTGACAACGAATGAAAAAGTGAATATATGAAAATCACTAAAGAGTTTTTGTTATCATTAAACTTGGATTGAATGTTTTTGTACGGAACAAATTCATTGACCCCTAGGTCTTTATACCGTGAACTGTGAAGATTCTTTATAAGTATCACATCTTGTATGTGTATTCATAAATGTATCTAATAATAAATATCAAACTGAAATTATACCATCTATGTTTGGGTGTAAATGTTTGTGTACAATTAGCGTTGTTTGGTATGGAGTAGGTCACGAATTCGATTTTTGAGTGCTATATATAAAAAAAAGAGTAAGTTCCCTAAGGAACGCATGCTTACCAAGATTAAAACACCGCACGTTCATCCTGCATCATAAAGACGTAAACGTGAAAAATATGAAAACAGTTTTTTTTAATTATAAGCTATATATATATATATCGATTTTATTGACTTAGTTGATCTATACATATAGTAAAATTGTAACTGATTGTACTCTGTACATGAAAGACATGGACGTTCCCTAGGTAAAGTATTTAAAGTGAAAAATGGAAGTATCTCTTATTGCTGTTTTGAAATACTAAAAAGGGTAGTTTCCGATTACATACAAGTTTAAAAAACGCATAAATACCATTTAAAAAAGACATTTTTAAAAATATATTAAAACTACACTTCTTAATACCTAGTTAAAAGTGTTTTTCGCTTTAGATACTTTACGTTGGAACCATCGATATATGAGTTTATTCACAATAAAAGAATCGGCTGCATCGATTTTAATCCAGTTTTCACTATTATATTTTGGCAAACTTCCTTTAACATGTTTTATTTCAATCGGTTCATAAACAAAAAGTTATGTCACTGTAAAAAATTGCATCCTACAAAATACGTGTTTTATAAAATTGAATTGAATTTGGCTGAAATATTGTCTTTACTATTTCTAATGATAATGTTATTAGATCATAGATCACGAAAGTAATTCAGATGATATAATAAATATTTATGTAGCACATACAGGCGAAGCCGCGGGCGGTTTGCTAGTTCTGAAGAAAAGTAAGAAAAGAAAACCTAGTGTTAAGACACTCGTTCCCCACGCACTTCCAACACAGCGGAGAAGTCTGATCATTACCACATCTGCGAATCGATCCTGCAACCATCGCCCTTACAGTCAAAGTCTACAAATGCACATATTGTAATTTATAGCCCTCAACTTAACGTGAAAAGGTATTTCATTAAAACGCGATTATATGGTTCTATTTATAGCGTGCCACCTTTTATCCGAGATCTTAAGAAAATGTCAGTCTTGGTCACGTTTCCATACACCGCGGTGAGAGCCTCGCCTCCATTCAAAGTGAAGAGGGAAAACTTTTAGACGTGTTTTTTAAATATTTTTCTAACATTTTGTATTTTCTTTTGTGCATTTTTCAGTATTATTTTTCGTTGTTCTTTTATGTGCAGTGTGCATTCGTGCATGCTTGTGAGGTATAATTGTCTTAATGTTTGTTTGTAACGATTGATGTGATTGTGGTTGGTAGGTGAGAGCTCGTACGTTCAATTCCCCTCAATATACCTCAAATGTTTAAAAAAGTCGGTGTAATCCGAAATCATCTTTTTTTAGTTTCACTCAGTTAGGTAGTAATCAAGAAACTTGATTCTTGCTTTTGCGACCGACTTCAAGACTGAAGAGCGAACTAATGAAAATAATTAATTCCCTTGAGTAAGAATTGAACCCACAACCATCGCATTTGCATTTAGGGCCTGCCCCATTATACTACGCTTGATTCGAAGTGCATCACCCACTTCGAATAAAGTAAGAGAAAACCAATCTAACACTCGATTATGGCTGGCAACGCGTGTCGTGCAAAATAAAAATACAATAATATAAAAAATCAACCCATCTTTCAATTCAATCTTTGATATATTAATATAATAGCATAGAACATATCGCCTTTATCGCGTGGAGGAAAAAATAAAATAATATAATTCCAAGGATCAAGGTGACGTCAAATAGTTAATTTATATATAGTCTACGTATAATAATTGTTTTTATAGACAACTTACAAACTTATTATTATTATTTATTTAACACTTTATTACACCAACAAGAACAATTACAAAAGAACAAAAACAATGACACAGAAAAACATTGGTGTAAGGCCGGCCTTATCACCGCAGGTGATCTCTTCCAGGCAACCCCTACAGTAAAAAGATCATAGAACACAGGATTTTAGGTTGGTGTACAAATGAACTAATCATCTATAATAGACTTACTTAAAAGTTACATGCTATATGTTACATAAAAATTTACTTATATAGGTATATAATAAATACATAAGAAAAAAAAATAATAATAAATAATTAAAATATAAACTTACATAAACGATAATTACATACATACAAGTAAATATTATAGAGAAAGGAAATAGTTTTTGTAACTTATCAGGGCAGGTAAAGTAGAGGCACAGTTGGCATAATCTTACTAAATAAAGATGACTGGGAGTTTGATGCCCGCTGTTTGGAGTTTTTGTATTTAAAACAGATAAATTAAATCAACTTGCACGCTGTATTCCGCACACAGCAGAGTATTCAGAGGGAACCTAGTGTTAAGACACTCTGTGGCCCACTTTCCGTCAAATGTTGGAGGCATTGCGTGTTGAGTGGCGGTACTAAACGCCGCGTTTTGTTTCGGCATCAGAGCGAAGCAAATGGAAATATAAATTTAAACCAATATTTAATTTCTTCGAGTGGTGATCGAACCCACACCCAGTTGCGTTAACAGTCACACTTCGTGCCCTTGCGCCACGACTGGCCTTTAACACACAACAACAGTTAGTTCTTAATTTAGTTAGCCGACAACATTTTTTTCTCAAATAACAAAACTTCAAAGAAAGCCAATGAGGGTATAATTTTGTGGCAAAATATATAAAAAAATCTAGTCAAGATTAGATATAACTGTTAAAACGTTTATCTACTTATTATTATATCTTTGACACTTAAAATAAGATATATCTTTAAGAGTCTACTACAAGAATGAGCCCCTATCATTCTGTTCACGGATATATAAAAATGTTTTTTTTTTTCATTTCTTTATGTACCACACAAGAAAGGAAAGAAACGCTCTGGTGTCGAGGTTAAGCGCGGCGTTGAGTTCTGCCACTCAACACGCAATGCCTCCAATATTTGACGTCCAGAATTCGGCAGAAAGTGGGGAACGGAGTGTCTTAACACTAGGTTCCCTCTGCCTACCCTGCTGTGTGCGGGATACAGCGTGAAGCTTATTTAATTTTTTTTTAAGAAAGAAAGTACAGAAATCATATAACAACAGAAAGAATGTGTACAAAGGATAACTTATCTCTAATAGAGATCTCTACCAGAAACCCTTGAATGTAGGAGATGTTAAAAGAAATGATTCGGGTGCGGTATTTAGATATTACGGTAATAAAAATAAACTTACATACAAATATACTTAGTATTAGTCAATATAACTATACTTACATAAATATATAATATAAACATACAAAAACATAAATATATACAATAACATAAAGACATTGAAAAATAAAAGTTTACATAATAACTTTTGTAGGTCTTACAGCTATTTATACTAACGATATATGGCTGTCCTGTGAAGTTCGTAAATTTAGTGCGTCAATTTCATGAAGGCATGATGGCCCGTGTACGCCACGAAAACGACTTAACAGAACAGTTTAATGTAACAACTGGAGTGAAACAGGGATGTGTAATGGCTCCAACCCTGTTTGCTATATACTTTGCTGCGGTTATGAAGGATGCCCTTATTAACTGCAATGATAGTGTTTCATTGAATGTTCGCATGGACAAGAGTGTACTTGACCTTACCCGTTTCAGAGCAAAACATAAAGTCCAGCAGACCTCTATATTGGAAATTCTTTATGCAGACGATGTTTGCCTTATGGCTGACAGTATGGAGAATTTGCAACGAGTCATGTCGAAAATTCGGCCTTGTAATCAGCGCGTCAAAAACTCAGATTCTGAAACAACCTGCAAGGGGAAAATCTGCTAGTGACACTGCTGTCTACTTAGGAGGGAAAAAACTGGACGAAGTCAATACCTTCCGGTATTTAGGAAGTCTAGTTCGTAACGACAATCGTCTCGAGTCTGATATAT
>DWQW01005543.1:0-17642 GCA_018249695.1 Heliconius erato demophoon
ACAATGTTTGAGAATAAACGTTATAAAAACGTTAGACATGTGGTACAATGTTTACTTTTACATTGATAAGACTAGGTCAAGAACGATAATAATATTGTTTGGTGACGAATATTTTTATTTGCAATAATTTGAAAATGGATTAACCCGGCGATAATATTGGTATTTTTTTATTATAATGCTTACAAACTTTTTGTGAAAATTATAACTACATAAGAAAAAGTATAAGTAACTTTATATAAAAATCTATGTTTTATTTAAGATTAATAAACAGACACTGATCAAGTGATCACAAAATAAATAATGTTTATTATATATTATGTAACTAGTGTCCGACTCGCGGCTTCGTCAGTTTTTTTTTTTATGGAAAAGACGAGGCAAACGAACGTTCGTGTCACCTGATGGTAAGTGATCACCGCCGCCCACGACCCCGTGCAACATCAGAGGAGCTACAGGTGCGTTCGGAGCTCGGCATTACCTGATGCAAAACGCAGTGGCATAAAGCCATTACTTCACGCCGGTTTTAAATGCTGGGAGTGGTAAGGATCCGGTCGAGTCTGCCCATGCGTGTTGCTGGCGACGTGACTCTACCACATGTACTTTAGTCGCCTCTTACGACACCACCAGAACCAGGATGATCCTATTCTAGGCCGGGATCACACGGCAAAAAACTTACTTAATATAATATGAACGTATTATACGTTTAAACCTTACTTTGGATGTATCTATTTGTTAGCAACATATTAAAATCTGTTGCATAGTTTGAAAAATGAATTCGTACATCAAGGTGAATAACTGTTTTAAAGTATAAAGGAATCTTTATGTTAAGATCATAGGCAGTGGAATAGCAGAGAACAACTTCTCGTTTTAAATTTACCCTTAAAATAAAAAATAAGTAAGAAACACAATAAAATAGAATTAAACTAACGCTATTATATTAAAAAATGTAATAATAAATAAATACTTATATTCTTATTTAGAAAACGTATAAAAGTAAGTCCTAAGTGTGGAATAACACTTTAAAAATGTTTAAAAATACTTATATTATTTTGTACATGATAAAATATATAAATATAAACACATGGTATTTATACCTATAATTTACTATTATAATTGGTTCCATGTGGAAAATAATTTCTCAGAAAAAATGGTTTTCCTCTATATAAAATGTAATCTATACGCATTATAAAAGATTGAATGTGTTTACTATATTTATATACACCACTATTATTTATAATTTCCATCTAGCATTGAAAGATTTTCTTATTTTGTTATTTTTTACACTAAAGACACTAGTTTCGGGCCTTTTCTCAGTTTACATTGTTAATACTTTTAAATATAACTTTCGACATTACTTAAAACTAGACTTATGTGATTATATAAATACTTTTTCTAAATAATCTAAAAATATATCGTTTAAAAATCCAACTTGACTAAACTGGTATAACGTAAAATTAAATTAATAATCAATATTGGTGGAAAACAAGATGGCTTCGTTTCTATCTTTTATGGCTATTTCCAAATTGATTTATCTTCCGGATCAGTCTTTGGTCGCTTCGTCCTCGCAAACACTGTAGTAGGAGGCTAGGAGTATCTGTCGGTGTGGCGCGTTACTGTCACTACTGCGTGTAAGATATGCTGCTGTCATATAATTACAGTTTCATTGACCTTTTGTTTATTGTTCACTACTATAACCTTTGGAAGACTGGCATTTGTAGATCATCAGTTCCTTCAAACCTATATTTATGAAAAAATCATAAAATTAAAATAGATCCTATAATGAATTTTACTTGCACCTAAATTCAGGGCGGCCACGACTTGTCGATCGTACCGTTTTCTTTAGTTCACCATTTTCAGACAAATTTTAGAGACATTGCATATTGAGTACTTTTTCTAAAAGTGTAATTTTTATTTCCAGTGTATACGAGAGTGGAGGGGACGGCGGGGGAGGGGGCGGTCACGGGAACAACGGTTCAGGGGGTTCGGGAGGACTCGGCTGTGAACTACAAGTGCCCGGAGGTTCCCTCCCGGATCTCACATCTGTGCACTTCCCACCTCCACATTATATACCGCATCGGACGTCGCCAGACTATCAGCCGAGATATGTACGTTTTTTTATGCTTGATGAATTATTTTTTAAAAACTTTAAATCGGCAATTTTTTTTTGGTTGTCACTGTGGTGAATTTTTATTATTTTCGTCTTTAGTAGTAGTACTCGTAAGGTTGAAATGAATCGATTGATGTATCAAAATGGGTCAACCCGTTTGGTCTCGTCTGCGGTTGTCCCACATAGCCAATGAATAACTAACGTTAGTACGTGTCCCGGCCGTAGAGTCCCGCGTCCCCGGGCGCGGTGTCCCCGGGCGGCGGCAGCGTGTCCCCGGCCACGGGCGGCCTGTCCCCGGCCTCGGGCTCGCCCGTGGGCGCCACCGTGCCGCTCGCCGCCATGCACCACGACCACGCCGCGTACGACGCGCAAGTATGACGCTCCTGTACTTGAGGACTAGTCATGTATAGAGCCTGACAACTACTTTATGAAATATCGAGGTACACGCGGACACTGAGATACCGCACCGGTACCCCGCAACACTAAATATATATATCGCGCGGTGTTAAGTACCATTTACTGCTACATACTATATACGAGTATATGACACAAACTGGCGCCGAACTCCGCATATCGAACATTATTCGCACGACTATACATGATGTTTGACTCGTACCTGTGCTAACAAATTTCATAAAGTATTTGTTAGGCTATTGCTCACGTGGTGGTCTAACCCACGGTCTATAGATAGTGATGTACTTGCGACCTAGTGATGTACTCGTGGTGGTCTAACCCACGGTTTAGTGTTGTGTTGTCGTTTTTGTTCAGGTGGTTACACTTAGTTTTGATTAGGTGTTGTTGTAGTGTTTTTTTTTGCGAATGTTATTGTAGGATTTTTTTTTACTATTTTAGGTTATGGTTTATTGAAGAATATGTTGGAATAGATTGATAAAAAAATATTACACACTTAAAAAAACGAAGTATTTAATAGATATTATCATTTAGTAGAAAAACATAAAAACATTTTTTTAATAATATTTTTATGTAATAAGAAACGATAATCTTCTTTTATATTGAATCTTTATTTTTTTTATTTATAAATTATATAAATAGTTTTTTTAAATACTTATTATTCTAATCATAATGAAACACAAGTAGATAGATACATATTGAATTCTTACTTAACTTACCAAAAAAAAAAATTCTTATAGTAAAATAAAATTTAATCTTCTCTTTGTGAGTTTGTTTGCATGTCAATGTAGAATATTCATACATACATTATCGTTATTATTAAATATTTTATAAACTAAAAAAAATGTTTGTAAATTAATAAAAAAAATCACTTACTACGGGGGTTAGGCCACTGCTTTAATCGATAGATTTATGCTACGCATTTAATAGATTAGTTTAATAAAAAAAAAGATTTTTAATTTAAACTAAATTGACTTTAGAAAGATATATTAATATTAGATTAATATTATTGTCATAAATAATAGAACGGGGATTTTAATTTATTAATATGTTTTATTATTTTTTTCGTTTGGGCAGAAAGAAATTTTGTATTTAAAATAATAATATTGAGAAAATATATTTTAATATTAAAAAAAGCAGGATAAATTATAGAAATATTTTTTTTGTTTATTAATTAATTGATATTCAGTGTTATTGAGATAGTTTTGAGATTGCATTGTCTTCATATGTAAAGAAATTATTATAGTTTATTAATGATTTCAATTTAAATTTACTATCCTCTATATACATACCGTATTACGAAGTTGCGAAGCTTAGTTGAGATATGAGCGTAGACAGTGGGTTCAAATTTCGAATTATGTTAATGCTAATAAGTATTGTTATTTATTAAAAAAAATTGTTGAGGCCGACACGTTGATTGTGAGTTCGATGCCCACTCCGGGGAATGATAATTTATTCTTATTTAAATTATATTTATTTTCCTCTTTGGTGTAGATAGTGCGGTGTAGAGTTCCGTCAATCGATCCGTATATGCAATGTCTAGAAAATTCTACAGCAAATCGTGAATATCTTGACATACTAGATGCCCTTTTAGACATAATTTAGACTCTTAGGCAAGGGGAAACTAGTGGTACGTAAGGGGCACCTTACTCTGCTGTGTGAGAAAAATATAAAAGGTTTTAAAAATCAATTTCCTAAGGTATAATACGATAGATTCTAACGCAAAATGATCTAAACCGAGTGATTTATTACAAAATTTTATATACTAAAAGAGGAGTATAGTATA
This sequence comes from Heliconius erato demophoon, assembly GCA_018249695.1. Classification (NCBI taxonomy): domain Eukaryota; kingdom Metazoa; phylum Arthropoda; class Insecta; order Lepidoptera; family Nymphalidae; genus Heliconius; species Heliconius erato. The sequence continues at coordinate 4,302 of DWQW01005543.1, forward strand.
AAAAAAAGATTCACAGTAAATAATCATATGCCTATTTAGAAAGCGTTTAAAAATTTGAACGGAGCAGGACTCGAACGCGCGACTCCTGTTAGCTGACCAGGTACGTTTCCAGGTCGGTTTCCAGGAGGCGCGAGTTCGAGTCCCGCTACGTTAAAATTTTTATACGTTTTCTAAATAAGTATTCTTCTTTTCTAAGTGTCACAGTAAGCAAAAACCCCCTTTAAAAAATGTTAAAAATAATATGCCTATTTTATTAACTGTTACGTATGCCATTAAAGAAATTCTTCTACACTGTGACGAATCGAACACAACACGAGCGTCTATAATAGAATTTTATTGCGTAGTATACAAATCTTTGTGATTTTTAAGTTCCATGTCGACTATTAAAAGGAAGTTTAGAATTTATTATGGCTAATACAGGTTTATTATAATAATAACTAAAAATAGTTATAATAACATCTAATCGAAAACCTGGATAATTTAGGTAGTCAGATTAAATATTTTTTTTATATATTAACAACTAAAAGAGAAGTATGTTACAGGACGCATGTTGCAGGATAGGAAGAGCCTAGTGTTAAGACACTCCGCTTCCCACTTTCCGCCGAATTTTAGTGTTCAGTGGCGGAACTTGACGCCAAATATAACAACCTGTCGCGCTTACAGAGGCACACTTGCGCCTCTACGCCACGACTGTCTAATAAATATAGTTAATATTTTATTAATAAATTATTTTTTAAAATTTTCTTGTACAATTACTAAAATGTGCAGGATATAATAGATTATCTAGTGAATCATCGTTTTAGTGTATTTTCCGAATGAGCCACGACTTTGAAGAATTATGACGCCACTAATAAAACCAAGGAATCTTAATTAATTAGCATATTGTAATGTATCTCCATGGCGTCGTGGTGATGTCAAAGAACATATTAAATAGGTCTAAGCGCATACTACATTTTTTTTTCGACACGATTTTATTATCTCGCTACAATATCACTATTTTAAAATTGCGCACAAGTCCATACTTATTAACGAATAAGTTGCAAGTAATTCATTTCTTGTAAATAAAAAAAAAATCAGCTTCACGCAATCAACAGGGTAGGCAGAGGGAACCTAGTATTAAGAAACTCCGTTCCCCACTTTCTGCCGGATTCTGGAGGCATTGCGTGTTGTTGGCAGAACTCAACGCCGCGCTTAGCCTCGACACCAGAGCGAAGAAATGGAAATATATTTTTTTAAGTAAATATTTCATCTCTTCGATTGGGGATCGAACCCACAACCAGTCGGTTTTATAGTCGTACGTTTTTGTGGAAATCTCAAAATCGGTATCGGAAAATCTCGACCGCGGTAAAATTTGACAAAACGCCATTTTAAACATTACATTTCTGCAACAAAATTATCACTATATACGATAAATAATGTTGTTACACTGAAAAGTATTGAACTTCGGTATTGGACGTGGTAATTGTGAACTAGGGGGAAATAAATATATTAAAATATATTTATTTCCCCCTAGTAAAATGGACACAGGTTCCTTTTATTTATTGCATAAAAATAAAATATTAGTAAAACTTCTCGTCGGTTTTTTAATAATAAAATCTATTAAATGTTTTTTTTGAATAATAGATAGGTAAGGTTAAGTTAAATGTTTTTTTTTTAAAATACTTAAAGTTTTTTTAATTATAAAAATCTATTAAATGTGTAACCATATTCACTTAGCATATTACCGGATTCTGCCGCTTTACCGTTAGGTGCTAAATAGTTGCGTACTAGTTATTATTATTATAATAAAAATAAAATATTATTATAATAATAAGATAATAATTAAAATTCACATAGATATATAATATTAGATTATATTCACATTGTCATTGCACTACGTGAATGACGGTCGTTGAAAAATTGAGTGTCGTAAGCTAGTTGTGCAGTCCTGTCTTTTTGTGAGGCTAATAATTTGTAATGTTATGTCTAATGTTGTTTTTTTTGTTTACTTTATATTAAATGCTTTTTTAATGAATTGTGTGTAGATTGAATGTATGAGGATAAAATTTTATTTTGTGTATCTGTGCAATTTTTGTGTGGTGTGGGACATGTGTGCCTGTGTGTGCATACATACGGACGTGATTGCGTGCGTGTGTGCGTGCGTAGTATAGGTAAAGCATTTCGTAAACAAATTAAATTTTAATGAATATAATATATTGTATCGCTAAAATGGCAATTGAGTAGTGAAGGACTGGCTAATAACAAACAATATTCCCTTTTTGAAAAAAATGTTTCTGTTTTATTTTGAAAATTATATAATTTTTTTATTTAAAAATACACGTTAGACAAAGTAGCGGTTAAATATAGGATAGTTACAATTTTTTTATGAATATTGAATAAGAATATAATATACAAAAAATTGTATATTTCAATATCTTATGTTTGTTAGGTGTTCTAACATTTTTATTGTTATATTTTTGTTATGTTTATTTGCTTTCAACACGGTCATGTTTTTGTTTATTTCAGAATCACTTATCTGTACCAAACACAAATAATTATCTCCATCATAATAAGGTTCGTTTTCTTTTGTAACCTTTTAATACTTTTTTTCATCAATTCGAACTCGCTTCGGTGCTTACGACGCTAACGCCAACGTTAACTCTACGGTACTTCAAATTCCACTACTAACCTATTACGCCTAGGCCTTAAGGTTTCTTGTAACATGCATGTAATATAAACGCTAGCTTCGCATTTTAATATTATATCGAACATTTTTTAATCGGCAAATTTATTTATATTATTTTATAACTTTTTAATATATGTTTTTTTATCTGTATTGCTTAACTTTTAAATTGATGCGATTATCTGCGATCTCGTTAGTCTTTGGTTTTTATTATATTATTATCTATATATAAAGTTTCGATAATTTTAAGCTTCATGTTTGTATACGGCAAAAATAATAGAAATTAACAAAGTATTCTTTATTATATAATTCGTATTCTATACATTAGCAGTTACATTTTAAGTATTTTAACTAAGAATATTTTTCGCATTTTATGTGTATTGCTTTATTGTATATAATTGTGCCTTTTTTATAATAATGCTATTTCGTCGCTCTTCACTCAATTATTATATTTTTTTTTATATATGTATATATATATATATGTGTATATATTAAATGATAGTGCGGGCAAAGTGCCCCCAAATAATTTGCTTAATTTCAATTCTAACTGCATGGGAGAGCTCTGTATCGACATATACATAGTTTTTTGCCTTATTTAAATTATACCTAGTCTTTTTAAATTATTGATAAAGTTTATTAGTAATTATTACTGATAAAAAAAAATATTAACAAGGCTTTAATTATACGTATACACTATATTATTAAACTACGCTACGTATATTAAAACAATTTAACTTAAAAAAAAAATAAAAAGAGATTTTAATTGTTTGTCACAATCTAAATAATTTAAATAAGGCATTAAATATGGTGTCAAGTTCACGCTTTTATTGACAAATAAATAATATATATGTATTAACTTCATATATATATGTATATTTCTTGTGTGATTCCAGAACATGTCCCCCTTAGACCACAGTTGGATGACGTCGAATTACCAATCACACTGTAGTCCGCCCTCGCAATATTCGTCCACGTCAAATATAAACATACCTTCACCCACAGTGAGTATTCACACCTGTTTAATGTTAATGGTAGAAGGAAATAGTTGTATTCTTTTTTTTTAAATTTTTAAACATTTTTTAAGTGTTATTCCACACTTAGGGAAGAAAAATACTTATTTAGAAAACGTATAAAAATTTGAACGCAGCGGGACTCGAACCCGCGCCACCGACCTGGTCGGTTTCCAGGACGCGCGGGTTCGAGTTTTCTAAATAAGTATAGTTGTATTCTTTATTATATTTGAGTGTGCGTGCGTGCGTGCGTGTGTGCGTGCGTGCGTTGGTGCGTTTGTGTGTGTACGTATAAGCTTATATGTTCATTTATTTAATATATTATTTTATTTGAGGCCAGTCGTGGTGCAGGGCCACAAAGTGTGACTGTAAAATTGACTGGTTATGGGTTCGATCCCCAGTCAAGGAAATGAAATGTTTATTTATATTTATATTTTCATTTCTTCGCACTGGTGTCGACGCAAAGCGCGGCGTTGAGTTCCGCCACGCAATACGCCACGCCTCCAGAACTTGGCGGAAAATGGGGAACGGAGTGTCTTAATACTAGGTTCCCTCTGCCTATCCTGTTGTGTGCGAGATATAGCGTGAAGCTGAAAAAAAATTATTGCATTAACCACCTTGTTGTAGATTGTTTGTTTTGTTTATACTATTCAATGAATAAAATATCCACGTTATAAGATGTTTCCATTCAAAATTTGACCTCAGTTGCCAAGTAACTTAAACGTGCTCTATAATGAGTATCACCAACCAATTTTCCAGATGGTACACAGTCCAGGCAGTCCCGTGGAATCACCGCAGAACGACTACAACAATCTCCACCAAGCACTCCTACAGCCGTTCGAGCAAATAACAATGGTACGTCGAATTTTATTTTTATATGTATACAATAAATATTTAATGTTCATGACATTTAAAATAAAGTTAAGGAAATCCGAATTAAATAATAACGAGGATTAAATATATTTATTTAAATGATTAAATTAATATGGTGTCTTTTTTAATCTTTGTTAATATTTGAATTGTATTACAAGCAGTTTAGCAGTTTATTTGTGAAATATACGATAAAAAAGTTTCGAGAACAAAAATATTATGTACTGCCAGGCGTAGTTTTATGGATTCAATTCCCACACGAGTAAATGAAATATTGAATATTTTCGTTTTTTTGCTCTGGTGTAGAGGCAAAACGCGGCGTTGAATTCCGCCACTCAAAGCGCAGAATTCCGTAACTGGGAAACGGAGTGTCTTACCACTAGATTGACAGGTTCCCTTTGCCTATCTGACCATGTGCGGGATGCAGCGTGAAGTTGAAAAAAATATACACTAAAATATAAAAGCAAATGAAATGATTGTCTTGTTTAAATGCAGTACAATATTTATGTTTGGTTAATGGTTGTTATATTTATTTAAAATAAATGTTTTTTTATTCAAATATGCATTATATACCTATGAAAAGATAATGTTAACATCGTGAAAATAACCATTTTAATCATAAATAAGTTTGATATCCTCTTATGTTACATATTTTCTAACTCATTATTCATACAATAGTTAAGATTAAGATTATAAAAAAAAGACCTTGAATACAATAATATTATTTGTATAATTTACCTTAAAATGATGTTTAAATAATTTTAAACAATCGTACACATAATTTATAAAATAATTTGTGTTTCAAGAACTTACCACAAATTGTAAAATTTATTTTATAGTTTTTTAAAAAAACACATATACATCACGCAAGTAAACTTAGTGTACACTTGCAGTATATAATCATTTATAATTATTTCAATGCTTCAATGGAATAGCAAGGAGTTGTGAGTAATTTTAGTTTTAAGAAGAATTAACGTGGCTTTTTATTAATTAACAATATAATATAGTATAGAATATGAAATAAAGATATACAATATTTAGTAAATTTTCGCACTCGCTGTTGAAAAGAAATGCGAACACTCCAGAGCATATAGATATACGCACTTACTTGGATATCGTTAAAAACCGTGCACATTTAGCGAGATCTGATTGAATAATATATTATATATATATGTAATATAGAATATAATTATTGAGAATAGGCAAAGAAATGTCAGATTACTTATTTATAAGAAAACGTTTAAAAATTTGAACGTAGCGGGACTAGAACTCGCGCCATACGTTTTCCTAGAACGTATCGGTTTCCAGGAGGCGCGCGTTCGAGTCCCGCTACGTTCAATTTTTTTTACGTTTTCTAAATAAATATTTTTCGTTCCTAAATATGAAATAACTCTTTAAAAAATAAAAAAAAGGGATTATTTTGATTTGTCAAATTAAGCTGTTTTTAGTTAATGTCAATGTCATTTATTTGCCTAATTCATTGATAATAATAATGATTGTGCTATCAACCACAAGTGAAGTTGCTATTTGTTATATGGATACCATACTATATACAAATTATAAGTGATAAATCACTAAGTTTTCTATTCTATTTTGCCTTTTGTAGAGGCATTTAATTTATTTTATAATGACTTATTTGAATAGTTTTCCTTTTTTTTAGCTTCATGGGTATCCTGCATATGGCGGAGTAGGCAGTGTGAACCTGGGAATCTAGGATTAAAGCACTCGGTTCCCATTAAGTCACTTCTGTTCCCAAGCATTGCGTCTTGAGTAGCGGAACTCAACTCTTCGCTTTGCCTCGTTTCCAGAGCAAGCAAACGAAATTATTAAACATTTAATTTCCTCAAAAATGAAATTGTTAAATATTTCATTTCTTCGAGTGTAAATCGAACCCACAATTTGTCACGTTTAACAATCGCATATTTGTGCCACTGGCACGAGCTGGCAGGTGCAATTACCATTTTTTTTTCTCGACAGACAATCTAAAATTAAATCGAAATTACATTCCGACCAGTCGTGGCGCAGTCGCGTGGAAGCGTGTGTAAAAATTAAATATTAAATATTTTCATTACTTCGCTCTGGTGGCGAGACAAAGCGCGGCGTCGAGTTCCGCCACTCAACTCGCAATGCCTCCAGAATTCGCTGGAAACTGAAAAGCAGAGTGCCTTAACATTAGGCCCCCTCTGCCTACCCTGCTACATGCGGGATACAGCGTGAAGCTGAAAACAAAAAAAAACGAAACATCCCCATATAAAACAAATAGCAACTACTCACAAAGTGGTTGTGTGTGCGTATTGTACTGTGTAAGTGAGTAACGTGAGTGGATGTTGGCCCAGGACTGGGCGCAGCTGGTGCAGAGTCTCGTGGAGTCGGGCTGGACCGCGCACGTACAGGTCGCGGACAACGTACGCCGATACTAAACATATATTAACTGATATTTTGTACGAACTATTATGTAGCGGCCGGTGTTTGTCTGATTGGGAGGGTTGATTCTGTTGATAGATTGATAGGGTAAATGGTAAGGGACGTTAATTTTTTTTTTATAAGTTGCAATCGTTGTGAGTGAAACTAACGTATTAACGTATAAAAATAAATATTTTTTAAAATTATGAATGTATTCTTGTCGTCGGAGTTCTTAATATACAGTTGATTCGAATCATGGTAAATATGTATGTCATAAAATCGGAAAAACTCATAGAGTATGTAGCGCAAATTATTCATTAAGGTAAATTAGTTTAATTTATTTAATTAATATCGGTGGTAATGACTAGCTATTTATTACTTCGTATCGTTTGTGAAAAAAAATATCAATAATATATAAATCAATTCGTTGTTATTCTTACATAATGAATAAATGAAAAAATGTATCTAACATTTAAAAATGATTTTAATAAACAATACTACTAAAAATAAAGAATTTACTATAGAATATAATAAAATGAATAAATATAGTTTTAACATTTTTTTCTCGCAATCAGACAAAGGCTGGAAAGTTAGATCGACGCACTTATTTAAATATTTCCTGTAATAGCACAATTAGATATTGATTTTCGCAAGTAAAAAGAAATGAATTTAAACGTTGACGCCATTTCGTTTTACATATTGCTTGAAATAGTGTTATATATTTTAATAATTAAAAAAAAAAGATAAAAAAAGAAAGAGAAAAGAAAAGAAATAATATGGACACATTTATTTATAAAGTATACAGCACTATTTATAGCTTCCTATGGCGCCATAGAGGTTATGTTCAGTTATTAAAATTATCTTTTATTTCAATCGGCATGCCTCGCACGATTTGTTCTATGCTTCGTTTAGTCCAAGTTCATTTAGTTATACATTTTAAAAACAAACCATTGTAATATGAGTTTTATTTTAAATATTTGCAAGCGCAAAGCATGACTTTGGCGTTTAAATTACTTTAAAACGACAACTGCATGCTAAGTTTTTTTTATTTATAAATATAGACTTTATTTTAATTGTATAAATATTATGTTATATATTTTTAAAAAATATATTTACATTCACTTTATAACGCTTACTATTTTTGTATTTAATTTAAATAAATATAGTAGTTTATGTGCCGTTTTGTGGTTCACAACCAAATTTAGACTATTTTTTCTTTATATAATACTATTATTTAGCTTTATTTCTTTCTATTTCTCGCGTTTTATTCTAAATTGTTGTATTACATAGTTCTTTCGTTGTGACAGCTGGACGCGCCCACGTCGACTTACAACACTACGTACATCAACCACAGTTCACCGCATTCGCACCAAACAACGAATTCAACGCACACATATTCACAGGTGAATGCTAGCTATAATTATATTATTGTTTTATTTTTTTTATTATTAGCTTCACGTTATATCCCGCACACAGCAGGGTAGGCAGAGGGAACCTAGTGTTAAGACACTTCGTTCCCCACTTTCTGCCGGATTCTGGAGGCATTGCGTGTTGAGTGGCAGAACTCAACGCCGCGCTTAACCTCGACACCAGAGCGAAGAAATGGAAATATACATTTAAGTAAATATTTCATCTCCTCGAGTGGGGATCGAACCCACAACCAGTCGGTTTTGCAGTCACATCTCGTGCCGCTGCGCCACGACCGGTCTCGACGATTATTGGTCGGACGATTATTGTTTTATGTTAGAAATATATTAGGATTTTTTTAAAAAAAGTTATTTTACTTTCATTTGTATTATTTGGTAATTAACTATTTTCATTTTACCCGTTTTGAGAAGAAAGCGCGATGTTGAGTTCCGTTACTCGATCAGATATTTTAAATTATTGTGGAAAGGGCTTTGACATTAGATCGTTTCCATCTACAGTATGGATTTTTTTTTTCGAATTTGAGGGTAATGCTGTTAGCCCTATTGGCCTTTACAGCGACACCGGGTGGGTAGGGAAGAGGGTACTCTGTCCAAGAAGAAATGCAAGCACTACCTGGCTGCTTGAGAGGAGTCGACGACTGTAAGGACGCCCCCTGCGGGGCTCGAACCTCGGCTTACAATCGTCGAGCAGGCTGGGAATTTCCCTATGCTAAACAAAGCCAGCCGCGACGTGAAGCCGCGACTGGGGACAAAAATTAGACTAGTGTAAGGGAGCTAACGGTCCCTAACCGCTGGGTCCGACCGCGCCGAGACGCGGCCGAGCCGTGGAATAAACTGGACTTCGTCGTCGATTCCGTCGACGACGGTGTTTGTGTCGTGTATGTGTAGAGTGTCTCCTACCTATATACGGGGCGTTTGCTAACGTAGTGGCGTCCTCGGGGTCTAAAAGGACGCTTCGCGGGCGTCTACGTTTAGAGTGCGCGTTGGGTGTGTAATCACACGCCGATTTTGCGCTTGCAGTGCTCGTTAACCGATTCCAGTTCAAAATCTCTATGTACGTCGACGTTACGTACGAACCAGGGGCAGCCTGATGCGATACGTAAGAATTTATTTTGTACTATCTGAGGGGGGACAGTATGGACGATTATTTATTGTTATATTAGGTCTTCTGAACTTTACGTATCGTTCACTTGAGAAGAAAATAATTATAAGTAATGTAGTGTTGATGATAGAAGAATAAAAGTCTACTCACGTTTAGCACTGAGTTTAATCAACACCACTTTAAATGTACATACATATACACGATACAGTATATAAGAAAGTCAACCACAAATATATATATATATATATATATATATATATATATATATATATATATATATATATATATATATATATATATATAACAGAACACGAAAGATACGAATATGGAATAAAATACTAGATAAGACAAAGGAACGTATGGAAAGCGCATCGAGTGGCAAGCATAGACTGTTAGAATTATAATATGCCGTCGACAAGGGGATAGGAGTAAATATTACTCCTCACCGGTTCAATCGACGGCAGCGAGCGCTTTTGTATAAATATACTAAATACGAATACTTGTTATAAAATATATAAATTATATTAAATATATGTATGTAGTCGTATGTATATAAATGATAAATAAATAAATTACTATATTGAAATACATAAATAACACATATTAAATAAACTGTAAATATAAATAATAGTTCCCTACATCACTCCCCTCCAGAGGCAGTGTCTACAGACGATAATTGTCAGGGAAACGTACATGTCTCCCTGACCGGGTAGTGTGTCTGAAGGGTGAGTGACGTAGTTGTGTGTCTGTGTGTGTATCCGTGTGTGTGCTTGTATGTGTCTTTGCGTGTGTGACAGAGAGATGAGGTGAGGTGTTACGAGACGTGTGGGAGTCGTGCAGTATATAGGCGGTCTATTGAAACTGTCACGGATTTACCTTTTACGTCTATCTTGAACACTTTTTTATCTCTTGTCAAGACTGTGTGGACCAGTGTACACAGCCTGCAGAGAACCCCGTAGCACCTCTTCTCGAAGGAAAACGTGACTACAGGATTCAAGGTCTTTAAAAATAAATGTTTTACGATTTAAGTTGTGATGCTGCGTAGGAACTGGTCGCACATTTTGGACGAAATGCTTCATCCGCGTCGAGAAGTCAGTGATGTCAGTGGTGAGAGTGGCGACATTATGCCCGAAAAATTCTCCAGGCAGTCGCAGTGACTCACCGTACAGCAGGTCTGCGGATGAAGCTTGTAGGTCCTCTTTATATGCGCTTCTAATGCCGAGAAGGACGAATGGGAGCGATTCGGTCCAGTTGCTGTCACCGTGGCAAACAATAGCGGCTTTCAATTGCCGATGGAAGCGTTCTACTAAACCGTTGCACTGTGGGTGATATGAAGTTGTCCTACGATGTTCGAATCCAATGGATTTGGACAATTGTTCGAACAGGGCGGATTCGAATTGCCGACGTCTGTCCGTAACAATGTCGGTAGGACAACCAAATCGCGATATCCAGCAGGATATCAATGCTTTGGCTACTGTTTCAGCTGTGATATCGGTAATAGGGACAGCTTCCGGCCATCGCGTAAACCGATCGACGACTGTCAAGCAGTACCGATATCCATCGCTTGCGGGTGGTAGTGGGCCGATCACGTCTAAATGGACGTGTTTGAATCGCGCCGAAGGTAATGTGTGCGTACCTAAAGGTGAGGACACGTGGCGATGTACCTTCGAGCGCCGACATGGCAAACACGGCTTAGACCACTCACGGCAATTTTTCCTCATCAGTGGCCAAACAAAACGTTGTGCAACGAGCTTAGCAGTTGCGTTTGCGCCAGGGTGACTGAGCGAGTGCAAGGAGTCATATACTTGCCGGCGAAGGGTAGCTGGCACGTAAGGCCTGGGAGTCGGTGTACTGACGTCGCAGTACAATTCAGTACGACTCCCAGGGATTGTCAGCTTTTGCAAGCGCAACGAAGTGCTACCGGCAAGTATATTTGCGAGGTCTGCGTCTGCTTTCTGGGATCTGGCCAGTACCTCTAAACTGACAGGCATATGCAATTCATCGACCCGAGACAGAGTATCGGCCACGACATTGTCCTGGCCGGATATATGTCGTATGTTGGTCGTGAATTGCGAGTCTCTATACTGACGCGGGGAGCAGCTGCTCTTCCGTTCGTGAAATGCGAAGCACAACGGCTTGTGGTCAGTATAGACTATGAAGTGGCTGGCCTCTAGCATATGGCGAAAGTGCTTTATACTCTCATAGATGGCAAGGAGCTCGCGATCGTAGGGTGAATACTTCCCCTGCGATGGGCTCAACTTGCGAGAGAAGAATGCTAGAGGCTGCCATGCTCCATCTTGGAGCTGCTGGAGGACTCCACCTATCGCCGTGTCAGAGGCGTCGGTGACCAGTCCTAGTGTAGCAGTAGGGTCGGGGTGAGCTAGAAGTGCGGCCTCGCAAAGACTCTTCTTGCAGTGTTCGAATGCCTATAATGAATTTCCCTCTATTTGGACGGGATGAGAAGCTTTGACAGAGCCGGTCAGTAGTGCGTTGAGAGGAGCTTGGATTTGAGCGGCTTTAGGTATAAAGCGTAGGCAAAAGTTCACCATTCCCAGGAACCTTCTAAGTTCCTTTACTGTTTTGGGAATGGGAAAATCAGTTATGGCCTTGACTTTTGCATCCAACGGTTTCGTACCTTTGCTGGAAACGTGGTACCCCAGAAATGTGACCGGGAACAGCAAAAACGCATTTCGCCGTATTTACCAGTACTCCGTAGTCTCTCATACGGGTGAAGAGCTGGTGTAAATGGTCTTCATGTTCCTCCTGAGTCTTGGAGTACACCAGAAAGTCGTCTAAGTATGTATACCGAAAGTCAAGTCCACGGGTCATTTCGTCGACGAACCTCTGGAAAGTTTGCCCAGCGTTTCTCAACCCAAATGTCATAAAAGGAAATTCATACAAAGGGATTTAATTGTAAGCCTTAACTAAATCGATAACTGAAAAATACTTACAACCAAATAAGCTGTTGGAGTAGTCCTGAATGTGACGTATTGGATATTGGTCTGGAATGGTTCTGGCGTTTTGGAGCCTGTAGTCTCCACATGGACGCCAGCCATTATCCTTTTTGGATGCGAGGTGCAGGGGCGAAGACCATGGGCTGTCGGAAGGACGAGCCGTGCCATTAGCCAGCATTGCGTCGAATTTTTGCCTAGCAATCTTTAATATTTCTGGAGCTAGCCTCGGCGAACATGCTACTGGTGGACCCGGTATTGTGCGTTTGTGATGTATAGTGTTATGCATAACTGTTGGTGGTGTACCGGCAGGTCGGATTATTTCTGGAAATTCGGATAAAATATGATGATTATATTTTATCCGAATTTATAGATAGTAGGTACTATTACCACCGCTCGATACTTTAACACTAGTAATTAAACATGTAGAATTTGCAATAGAGGCTACAGTGCTGATATTGGTTACTCTATCAATTAATTTTCGGTTGCTAATATCTACAATAAGTTTGTAGTGCGACAGAAAATCTACTCCAATAATTGGCTTCGTGACGTCAGGGATAATGAATCGCCACGGGAAACCGATATTTAATGTTAAATTAATGTAACCGTATGTGTCGATAACCGAACCGTTTGCAGCACTGAGCTTAAAGGGCGTCTTATTATATTTATAATTAGTAACACTAATGGGGTACACGTAAATGTCACTACCGGTATCTACTAAAAAATTAGTTTTTGTTTTGGAGTCCGTTATGAAGAGGCGGCCGGCCGAGGTAGTACAATCATCTACTAAATACGAATACTTGTTATATAAGTTTGTAATGATATATTTTTGTTTGCGCAGGCGTCCCTGAGTGGGCATGCGACGCGCGCGCGTGACCCTGTGGCGGGCGGCGCGTTCCCGCTGCAGCCGCTGGCG
>DWQW01005544.1:0-17638 GCA_018249695.1 Heliconius erato demophoon
GAAAGACTAATTTTAAAACATATTTCTTATTTTTAAGTCAAGTCTCCGTTATAGTCTGTACTACATAAAAGACACTAAAATATATTGAACATCTTAGCGAAGTCTATAGAATATCCATATAAAATTAACGAATGAAATATCCGTCATCAAACCGAGGGCACCTGGGATGCCGTCGTAATTACTGTACAGTCTTCCACACAAGTGTATACTTAGTATATATGTTTTATATATTCATATACTTTTTATGCAACAGGCAAAGAGAATATAGTGTTAAGATAATCTGATATGTCTGATCTGTCTATTTTAAAGACTGTTTGGCGGAACTGAACGCTGTCACGTGTAAATAGATTAACAAAATCTAAAAATATTTACATAATATAAAACTACGCTACGTCCCAAGAATAGAAAGGAACTTAACGCAGAGCTTTATTAAGGAGAGCAGAGAAGCAAAATAACCTAATAAAATATTCTATACATACTTATTTACTTTGGTTGCTATTTGTATTTAATCCTTTATTGTGATGGATACTGTCTCCAGAATCACCTGAACATTATGATTAATGATTTGTTTTGTTAGATGAGAATGAGACAGTTGTTTGTATACGACGGACGGTCAGATAAGAATATATTTATACACGTAGAGAGGTGGTGGCGCAGTGATTACTGTAAATGGTCGTGGGTTCGAATCCAACAACGGAGAATGAATTGTTTAATATTTTCATTTCCTCGCTCTGGTAACAAGACTTTCAGAATTCGGCAGAAAGTGGAGAACGGAGTGTCTTAACACCAGGTTCCCTCTACCTACTCTGCTGTGTGCGGGATACAGCGTGAAGCTGATAAAAAGACGAAAGATAAAGATATAAAGTATCGATTATCGAAAATGTACTACCAGTATATATTGGAGTGAATTAAAATTACTCATCATTATCTACGACAAGGGTCTGATGGTAGAACCAGATGGCGATCCCGACAATTACTTTAACGTTATAGAATTGGTAGTATTGCTTTCCAGTAAAGTGAAATGCAAAATTAAAAGCAATTAGTTCAATTTCTTTAAGGAGCTATATATGTATATGTTATTTTATTTATTTTTATTTTTTTTCATCTCTACGCTTTATCCCCAAGTAGTAGGGTAGACAGATAGCCTAGTGTTAAGACACTCCGCCTCCTACTTTCAGCCAAGTTCTGGAGGCATTGCGTGATGAGTTCCAAAATTTAACGCTTCAAAATTTTATATAAAAATTTTATATTTATTTTACGAATTGATTTTAGTTCAGAGTTTTCTAGGTAACCTACTATTGGGATTAATTAAAAGTTATTATTTTACTTTATTTGATTGTTTGCCTTACAATAATGTAGGCCATCCATTGTGGTTATAGTGGCAGAGTTGTGCTAATTAATTTTTTAGATTTCTCCGGTTTTTGCTGTGATAATTCACGGCGTTAAGTTGCGTCTCTAACTACGCATGTTTTGAATTTGTACGGAAATAATTTGTTTGATACTAAATTCTGATATTGGCTTAAGACTTATTCATAAATAAATTGTGAAACTAAATAAATAAATAAACATAATATATTAAGTAAATTATTTTGTCTACATTATTGTAGCACACAGAAAATTACTTCAGGTTATAGCATATACCACGGTGGGAAGAGGAAACTTAGTGTATAACACTCCAAATAATTTATGTCTCCTAATGGGAATCGAATTCGAAACTGTCGTCCTACAGTCAGATACAGTCCACGATGGCACTGCGTTTTACATAAAAATATTCTGCATATTAAAATTCTCTTAAATAGAACTTGAAATTTTAGCAATAATTCTATTACTGTAGTTCCACGATTGCTTCACAATAAGTATTAATAATAAAGTTAAAACTTACTTATAGATTTTCTCTCCCATTTGTTTCTTCATTTGTAATTTAAATTGTAGTAAAAGGTATTGATGAAGTATAATGACGCCAGTTTGTATTAATTATTTTAGCTTTACGCTGTACATCAACAGAAACGGAACGGAATGGAAGCCTAGAGTTAAACACACCATACTCATTAAGTTGAATTTTTGAGGTGTTTCGTGTTGAGTGTAGGAACTCGACGCCACGTTTTTCCTCCTGTACCAGAACGAGAAAATGTAAATATTAAATATTTCAATTCTCGTGGTTGGAATTGAATCTACAACCTGTCGGAAGAACAGTCACGATTCGAACACGATTGTGCCACTGCGACACGATGACCTGTTCTGCATCTATTTTACTTTTAAATGTGACCTGTGGCTTTGCCCGCCTGCTCAGGTGGGCATAACTAACAGTTGTGTTATAGTACATGATATTTTATTTTTCTTTAATCATTATTATTTTCTAAAGTGTTACTTTGGTGTTGAGTTCCGCCACGCAACACACAATGCAACACCAGACGTCGGGGAAAGCAGGGAACGGAAGTGTCTTAATGAGCACGGAGTGTTTTAACCCTAGGTCACCAGGTTCTCTCTACCTATATGTGAGTGTTACAGCTTTAAGTAAAAATATATCAGTATAACAAAATCACTATCCACTTATAAAGCTACAAAGTATAAGATATAAAGTACTAAGACCTTGCTATCCGGAAAAAATCTCGGCTAGCAAGGCAGAGAGGGCCTAGTGTTAAAACACTCCGTTTTTAAATCTACGCTTAATTTTGTGTAAAGTCATTGCGTGTTACGTGACGAAATCTCAATTCTGCGAATAGTGTTAGGTACACAGTGGAGACTTTCTTATTTTAAATGTGAACATGTTTCCAACAGAAGTTAAGTGGAAATCGAATCCAAAACACCCCTGCTGTCCGATTATACTATTAACCTTCCATAAATAGAAATAGTTATAACTATAATTATGAAGTTTTCAAGTTTATTACAATTTAAGCTCCACTCCCTTCAAGTTTGACACCTCGCCCTACATAACTTAAATTTTGTTTACTCACGTAATGGAGTGGGTTACATTGTTAGTGTACTAACACTAAAATTATAATGCATCAGAATAATAGTGATTTTGTTAAGTATGGTTTATATAATTTGGATAGTTAATACCGTCTGTGTGTAAGAATATTTTTTTGTGGATTTGATTCGTTTCGATTCGGTGTGATGATTTTTTTTCTTTTACTTACTGGTAACACAGACAGAGCGTGGCGTAGAGTTCCGTCACTCAACACGCGTAAAGCGGCTTAAACTATATAATCTACTTTGAAGTCTATTGTAACGAAGACAGAATAGTTTGTACCTTTTTTATCAGCTACGCTATACTCCGCATACAGCAGAGTAGGCAGAGAGAACCTAGTGTAAAACACTTCCCCATTTCCCCCCGAATTCTAATTTCATATATTTTTTTTATATAGAACGTTGAGCTCCGTCACTCAGTACGCAATGTCTCTTCGGGTAGAAGTGAGAGTGTTATGACACTGGGATCTTTCTGTCTACCTTGATAAATCTTATCTAAATCGGGATCAAGTTCAAAAAAATCTCTCAAATTATAAAAGTATATCAGTTACATGTAATACAAAATATTATAATATTATTAGATAATTTGAAATCAATTTAGTAATACCCACGCCCTGTTCGTTTATATTTAACAATTCCTTTGTCTTGTTCTTGGTAATACATAATATGGTTGTGACGTCAGACGATATATTAACTTATTCTATCTATTCTTGTCGTAGCTAGGGGCGAACGGTCTTACCAGAATTTAGTTGGAAATTTAATTTATGGATATACAACATTTTAGAAATAATTATGAAGAAACTTATTGTTTTTAGGTTCAAGTATCTATTTTTAGATTTAAGTTATACTGCTAAGTAGTAGTATAAGTAGATGCAGACAGGGAACCTAGTTTTAAGACACTACTTCCCTCTTTTCTCAATTTCACATTCCATTAGAACTCAAATAAAATGCAATATACCTTTTAAGAATCAGCTGTTCCACCCACAAAGATAACGCTTACAAAGGATTGAAATACTTACGATCTTTACAAAAGAATCAGAAAAATAATTCCACTTTGATGGAAGTCGACGCGTCTGATAGAAACGATTGCTTTTTTTACCTTTCCCGTACTATCGGTGTGTATTACCTATACACACATATATATATATATATATATATATATATATATATATATATATATATATATATATATATATATATATATATATATATATATATATATATATATATATATATATATATATATATATATATATATATATTAGATTCATGCTCCTAGTGTAAAGTATTGTGTGTAACTCAATGCTTTTTGATTTTATTTATATCTTTACGCTATATCCTGCGTACTGCTTAATGAATAGAGGGAACCTAGTGTTGGAACACTGTTCCCCACTTTCCAATTTTTTCAGAGATATTGCGACGTGTGTGTACATATATCGTAAGCAAAATATAACGCCAAGCTTGTCCTGTTACCAGAGCAAGCGAAAAAAATAATTAATTCCCTCTAGAGGGAACTGAACCTATAATTGTCGCGTTTTTTTACATTCAGACGCCGCTGTGCCACGACTTGTGTAGTGCGTTGAGTTCTTCCTCCCATTACGCAAATAAAAAAAAAATCTTATAAGTCAATCAATTCAACAAAGTACTTCAGCAAGTTTTTGAGATAAAATTACATATATTTTTTAAATGGATATAAAATACGACATTATAATTAATTGATTTAAAAATGGAAGCGCTCGCAATCGAGTATCGAACAAAATAAGTAATAGTAGGTTATATATCAAAGGTACGGGAAGTTACTTTCTTGTCGGTGTTTATTTATTGTATTTTTTAAATACAAGAGTTACGGTTAAGATAATTGTTGTATTGTTATAAAAGACAGAAGCCGTTGTAGCCCATCGGCACAGCATCTAATTGTTAACGCGTAGGCTACGGGTTCCATTTTTCGCTCTGGTAACAAGAGAAAGAGCGATTTCGTTTCACTTAATACTCAATATTTAGAAAAAAGTAAGCAAATAAAAAGTGAGGAAAAATAAAAAAAATATGTGTAATAAAAGTGTTTTTTTTTATTATAAAATTATCTTTGAAATTCTTACTTAATAATAATTGCCACATAGCGTGCAATTTTACTGTAGAAATTAGAGAATGCAGGAAAAAATCAGGGAGACTTTCAAAATATAAAATCAGCTTCACGCTGTATCCCGCACACAGCAGGGTAGGCAGAGGGAACCTAGTGTTAAGACACTCCGTTCCCCACTTTCTGCCGAATTCTGGAGGCATTGCGTGTTGAGTGGCAGAACTTAACGCCGCGCTTAACCTCGACACCAGAGCGAAGAAATGGAAATATAAATTTAAGTGCACACCTCGTGCCGCTGCGCCACGACTGGCCTCAGACTTTCAAAATATGTAAACAAAAATAAATCGTACCTAATGAACTTAAAACGTTTTAACCATTAGACAGTAAAAAACTATTTCACAAGTGTAAATTCTCACCATGTACGTTGAGATTAGGAAATTCGAATTTTCTACGAAAATACCGATAGCAGATAAACGAATTGATTTTCCCAACCGACTAGAACGTAAAGGCTTCTGCACGCCTAAAAGTGTATAAATATATACATATATTCTCTTCTTTCTGTCTAATTTACATACATTGTGAGATGACTGGTGGAGCTCAATGCCGCACTTTGTCTTCTTAGCATTTACTTATTTTTTTATGGAAAAGGGCAAGGAGTGTTCGGGTCACCTGATGGTAAGTGATTACCGCCACCCACGACCCCGTGCAACACCAGAGGAGCTACAAGTGCGTTGCCGGCCTTTAAGATGGATTGAGCGACGGAGCCCGGCATTACCGGATGCGATACGCAGTGACATAAAGCCACTACTTCACGCCGGTTTTAAATGCCGGGGGTGGTAATGATCCGGTCGAGTCTGTACATGCGTGTTGCCATTGCTGGCGACGTGACTCTACCACACGTACTTTAATCGCCTCTTACGACACCACCAGTACCAGGATGGCCCTATTCTAGGCCGGGATCACACGGCAAACATGATGTATCCTCCAAATACCAGGGTAGGCAGAGGGAACCAGTAAACTAGTGTTAAGACATTCCATGCCTATTAAGACAGTACCGTTCTGTTTCGTTTTTCGCCAAATCCTGGAGGCATTGAATTGTTGAGTGGCGGAAGTCGTTACCAGAGCGAGAAAATTAAAATTTTAAATATTTTATTTCCTCAAATGAGGCCGGTCGTGGCGCAGCGGCACGAGGTGTGACTGCAAAACCGACTGGTTGTGGGTTCGATCCCCACTCGAGGAGATTAAATATTTACTTAAATTTATATTTCCATTTCTTCGCTCTGGTATCGAGGTTAAGCGCGGCGTTGAGTTCTGCCACTCAACACGCAATGCCTCCAGAATTTGGCAGAAAGTGGGGAACGGAGTGTCTTAACACTAGGTTCCCTCTGCCTACCCTGCTGTGTGCAGGATACAGCGTGAAGCTAATTTAATTTAATTTTTTTTTTTTTACTTCCTCAAATGAGAATAGAACCAAATAAAAGTTGTCAATTTGTAAAGGAAATTATGCCCGAGATGTGCACACGCAAACACAAACTGATGATAATATAATGCGTTTATTGTGCACGTCTTTCAAGAATTTTTCAACTTCACTAAACACAACATGTTCATACAGCGGTTGACGTGACACCAAGTCTTGTATCGCAATAAATTTTACAATAAGGGACACTCATTTTCATACTAAGATACGATGTATACACTAAATGTACGGTCCCGTGTATAGTGTCGTAGTAGTACTGGTATTGTATTAGCTTCACGCTGTATCCCGCACACAGCAGGGTAGGCAGAGGGAACCTAGTGTTAAGACACTCCGTTCCCCACTTTCTGCCGAATTCTGGAGGCATTGCGTGTTGAGTGGCAGAACTCAACGCCGCGCTTAACCTCGACACCAGAGCGAGGAAATGAAAATATAAATTTAAGTAAATATTTCATGTCCTCGAGTGGGGATCGAACCCACAACCAGTCGGTTTTGCAGTCACACCTCGTGCCGCTGCGCCACGACCGGCCTCAAGTACCTATAGTAGTACCTATAGTAGTATTGGTACTTTTAAATATTTCAATTTCACCACCCAAGCAAAACCGCAGTTTAAACCTAGTTTTCTCATAAAATTTGTAGGTTAGTTTGCGGCGTGCCTAAACCCACCCTACTCATTAAAGCGCGCCGGACGCCTGACCGCAGCCTGTAATAGTTTCACTTGCATCTGGCTTTCTTTACTCTGTCTGTACGCAAGTGTTCAAACTATAATTTGTATGAGAAATTTGCAAAAATATAATTATTTTTCTTCAAGTAATTAAAAGTTAATTTTATTCTATTTTTTAAGTTTCACAGTGTATTCCACTTAAAACAGGGAAGCCAGAAGGAATCTAGTATTTATACATTGCGCTCCTAAGGTAAAAGTTAAAATTGGGCAAAAGCAATTTTTGCTCTTAAATCAACGTGGCTCTTTGTCTTGTTACCTCAGGTAACAAGATTTTTTTTCAAAAATAACTTGGAAATGGGACCCACAACTGTCGCGTTTAACTATGATATCATAATCATTAAAAGTATCAAAATAAATTTATAATCATTTGAATTATTGTGTATGTAGCGTCTACGTGACGTTAAGCTCCGCCGCCCAACACGCAATGCCTGCAGAATACGGCGGCAAGTGGGGAACGAAAGTGTCTTAAAGGTAACAGAGTGTTTTAACACTTGTTTCCCAGGTTCACTCTGCCTACTGTGCTATGTGAAAAAAAGCGTAAAGCTGTTTTTTTATATAGTAAAACCAAAGCTAAATTCATACTAAAACATGAGGACCGTATTATTGAATTGGGTCAGTAAAGTCACCCCAAATTACTTAACGACAGAACCCTTCAACTGTCATTAACAATCTAAAAAAGTTCGTCCTAAGTCGCCTCAAATTCGAAACTCACTGTCGAAACGTTTTTTGTCAATCCTTCCAATTGATTTTCAAAGGCTTTTTGTTATTACAAATGTGGAATTGGGAAGTATGTTGGTTTCCTCATTTGACTGTAAGCGTGGATGGTTCTGGGTTCAATTCCGACTCGGTAGAATGTTTATGTTGAAATTCTTTGCATTTCTCTCTACTGTGGAAGATGAGGCGCAGTGTTGAGTTCCGCCGCTCAATGCACAATATTTCCAAAAGTTGGCTGGAAAACAGGAAACAAAGTTTCAACATTTGTTTTTCTCTGCTTCTACTGTGCTTTTCAGGAACAAGCATGAGGCTGTCCTTTTATAAGTTTCTTTTTCGTCTTCTGTTTTTTAATTACCATATTGACTTGTATGACGAAACTATGATTTAATTGACTGTTATACATATAATTCTGGCTTCCAATTTTACTTTGGGGTATATTTATTTGTAAGCGAATTTTTTTTATAGATAGGTACACTAAGACCCATACATTTTTACAAATTAAGGAGAAGTAGGACAAAATGACATTATCTTCTGACATTATCTATATAAAATTGGCATTCGATTCCCCTCAAACAAATTAAATATTTAATATTTTTATTTCTTCATTGTGATAACAAAGCAAAGCGCGGCGTTGAATTTTGCCACTCAACAAGCAATGTGTTGAGAATTCGGCAGAAAATGGGCAACGGAAGTGTATTAATGGGAACAAATTTAACTTAACACTAGTTTCCCAGGTTCAGCCTGTTTACCCTGCAACGCACAAGATACAGCGCGGAGCTAAAATAAATAAATATATGTAAAGAAGTTCTTTTACTCTTCATTCAATTTAAATAGTCTGCTCATGACCTTAGAGGTCTTACGCCTTAATATTATCTATGACAGCACTTTGCTCTATGATCATTTTTACAACGGCATTGCTAGAGGAATTGTCTTCGGCTTTAATGGAGAAAACGTGGTTTCCGCAACGTGTAAAATATAATATTAGAAGCAATAGCTTTTAATTTTGTTTCTCTTTACAGGTCATTATTTATATATTGTAAAATAATCAGCTTCACGCTGTATCCCGCACACAGCAGGGTAGGCAAAGGGAACCTAGTGTTAGGACACTCCGTTCCCCATTTTCTGCCGAATTCTGGAGGCATTGCGTATTAAGTGGCAGAACTAAACGCCGCGCTTAACCTCGACACCAGAGCGAAGAAATGGAAATATAAATTTAAGTAAATATTTTATCTCCTCGAGTGGGGATCGAACCCACAACCAGTCGGTTTTACAGTCACACTTCGTGCGCCATGACTGGCCTATATACTGTTTAGTATTTATATATTGTTATCAAAAGAATTTGTAATTACAAATTATAAAAATAAATTTCTCTTTACCGAGCAACAACTACAGTTTTTTGTTTCTATATATATTTAAACCCAATACATACAAGTCTAACGTAAATTATGAGTAAAAAAGTTAAAATATGTATTATACTACGGTACCCACAAACACTCTACACTCATTATCTTTCCGCTTCATAGTGCTTCAAGTACTACATCTATCAATTTTACATTTGCTCTTCACTTTGCCTCTGCTGATTTTTTTAAGAAAAAATATTTATTTTACGCTAAAGTAGCGCAGTGGTAAAGTGTATGCGATTTTTTTAACTTCACACTGTATTCCGCACATAGCAGGGTAGGCGAAGGGAACCAGGAAACTTAGTGTTAAGACACTACGTTCCCATAAAGACACTTCTGTTTCCCATTTTACGCCGAATTCTGGACACATTACATGTTCCGCGGCGGAACTCAATGCCGCGTTTTACCTTGTTACCAGGGCAAGGCAAATATAAATATAAAGTGTTTATTGTAGATTCAAATTAAATTCTGCAAATTATAAAGTAAATCATACCTAATGATATTAATGATATTGATTAAATGAATCTCATGTCACCAAAATTAAAGAAAGAAACTCTAGTAAATAACGTTCCAGGCCATCCAATACACCACTAATAGAATTCGCTCTTTGCATATTGGGTGGCGGAATTAAACGCCACGCTTGCCTCATAAATCAAAAACTTTTCCCCAAACAAGAATTCCAACTCCCGACCATCACGTATAATAAGTTTTTTACCGAGACACAAAAGGAAAAGCAAACGCAATTATATAACGAGGAACCCTCCCTTATTACACCTTTATTTTACTTCCAATTTTGACTTAAAAGCCACATTTCCCATTTTCAAAGTTAATTAATGAGAGCTTAACGATTAAATTACATACACGTTATTCAAAAATATCGTATTATAATTGTGTTACTTGGAAACGATGTCAATGGGGTTGGAGTTCCATACAAAAGGGGTGAAACGAGCCCCTATTACTAAGACTTCGATGTCTGTCTGTCCTACTGTCACCAGGCTATATAAAACAAAGCAACAGCGTTTTACTGTAAATGCGATAGTAGTGGGTGGACACGGCAGGTTAGACAGAGGGAACCTAATGTTAAGACACTCTGTTTCCCAATTTCAGCCGAATTCTGCAGCCATTGCGTGTTGAGTAGCGACTTTGCCTCAACAGCAGAGTGAAGAAATGGAAATATACATTTTAAATAAATATTTCATTTCCTCGAATGGAAATCGAACCCACAGGCAATAATATTCCCCAATAATATTATCTCTTTTAAATTATAATGCTTGTTACTTGCAAGAACTTTTTGCAGACACAATATTGACTAATATAATTTTTACACAGCTTCGTCAAATACGCTCAAAAAAAATTCAATATTGATATTTGAAATAAATTATACTATATCTCTTATAATAAAAGGATAAAAAAATCAGTTCTGTACAAGAAAGATATAAAAAAAATTAAGTAGGTCGGTTAATATATCGATTCTAGAAGCTAAAATACCACTGCAGAATTCTTGTATGTCTGTTTGTTCACCAATCACACAAAAACAACTGGACAAAAATGGATTATGGAAATTTTAATATAGTGATAGCCTAGGGCTTGGAGGTACATTCGACTCGAACCGGTGCATCCAAGAAACATACCACGCGCTCTGACTACTAAGCCATACGTTCTCATCAAGCTACGTCGAAATTTTATACGCTTGTTACAACTTACTTATGTTGTTAGCATCTCTGTAGGAAGGTCTGTCTCTGTTTTTACAAATTTTCGCTACCCAAAGATAATTACTAAGAATTATCGTCTGGCAAGAGAGAGTGCTATTTATTAAATATTTTTAACATTTTTAAAGTGTATCCACTTACATGTAACACTTACGAAAGAAAAATGCATCTTCTTTTCTTTTCAATGTTTTATATTTCTATTATTTATAACGATATACTATCAAATATGGCTTAATTTTTATGGCACATATTTTTAGGATGTCTTGGACGTAAATGGGGGGAGAAGACCGTCATCTTCGTGTGATTCCTCTATAGAATATATCATTCTACATTATATCATAATAAACAGCATAAAACATAGCATATAAAGAAGAATTGTTAAAATTGAAAAAATATTTTTTTACCTGAATATTGGTAGTATTTCTAAAGACATAAGAATTTAAAAAAATAATAAATATTAGTATCTATTGACCAAACAAAATACTATAAAATAATATAAATATTAAATATGGCTGGTAAACAAAACACGATGTTCATACCGTCACGCATGACGCAATGTCTCAATAATTGAGTTAAGTGTATTTTTTTTTTGAAGAAATTGTGTGATGAGAGGCGGTATTTAACACCGTGCTATATTTGGACACAAAAGTATAAAAGAATAGAAAGTATTTTTTTCAAACAGAGTGTTTTTAGTTTCAATAAAAATGTGTGTGCCGTGAGCGGGGAAATGAAAAAAAAATAAATATTACACATCATATCTCCTAGAGTAGAATCGAACAAATATTAAAAAAAACCAATTTAAGAAAAAAATCAAATAAGCTTCACGCTGTATCCCGCACACAGCAGGGTAGGTGAGGGAACCTAGTATTAAGACACTCCGTTCCCCACTTTCCGCCGAGTAAGAAAAAAATATTATAAATAACCAACATAACTCGACATAAATATCTCACAATAAATTATATTATTACATACAAATAAATATAACACGTTATATGAAATACTAATTTGTCTGGTTCAGTACTACATTAGCTATGGGGATCGTTTATCTTCATCAAATCCCGTGGGGTCCCGATTTCTCGGATATCCGGGGCAAGGCCACTAAAAACTTTTATCCAGTTTATCCCTAACCAAACCGTGTTTTATTTAATTCGTTGAACGATATAAAAGATTTGCACATTTAAATGTGTTGCAAAAGAGGTCTGTCTGTAAAGGCGACGGTTGCAGATTCCGTTCCTACTCAGGGCATATACTTCTTTTCGTTTTCTTTAAATTTCTTGCTCTTATACCAAAACAAAGCACTGCGTTTAGCTTCCAGCCACTCAATATATAATGTCTCAATAAAAAAAAAATTAAATTAAATTAGCTTCACGCTGTATCCCGCACACAGCAGGGTAGGCAGAGTGAACCTAGTGTTAAGACACTCCGTTCCCCACTTTCTGCCTAATTCTGGAGGCATTGCGTGTTGAGTGGCAGAACTCAACGCCGCGCTTAACCTTGACACCAGAGCGAAGAAATGGAAATATAAATTTAAGTAAATATTTCATCTCCTCGAGTGGGGATCGAACCCACAACCAGTCGGTTTTGCAGTCACACCTCGTGCCGCTGCGCCACGACCGGCCTCATGTCTCAATAGTTGTATGTAATATGAATAAATATTTGAATAATCAAATATATTCCGTAGTATGAGTTTGGTGCCCCTTGTACCTGTTTACACCCTTAGCTGACTTGGCTTGTGCCCAATAATCTACGAAGTTCTCAATGGATCCCATTATTGGGGTCATTGGTGTGTATCACCTTCTATCTTATTCGGGACTATTAATAAGAACGTTAGAAATGACGCTATTCAAGAAGCGCGGGTTCACATTCTACTAAGTATTTTTTGTAAGTTGACTTGAAGTTCACACTTTGTTCCGCATACAGCAGATTAGTAAGAGTGAGTCGGGTCAAAGTCAAACAATTTTATACAAATAGTTATTTAGAAAACGTATGAAAATTTTAACGTAACGGGACTCGTACCCGCCTCTCCTGGAAACCGACCAGGCGCTCTGACCACTAAGCCATACGTTCTCATCAAGCTACGTCGATATTTTTATACGCTTGTTACAACTTATTTATTTTGTTATATGTCTTATGAATGTCTGCAGGAAGATTTTTACAAATTTCCGCTACCATTCGAGTCCCGCTACATTCAAATTTTTACACCTTTTCTAAATAAGTATTTTTCTTTCCTAAGTGTGGAAAGTGTTACTTTAAAAGTATCAAAAATAATAAGTCATATGCTTCATTTTTTGAACGTCAAATAATTTACCACCAGTTCACTAAAGTTAATGCATCAGACCTGAGAAGAACCGGCGCAAGAAACTCAGCGGGATTTTTTTAAATCATTTCTATACAAAAACACATTAAAATATTTGCGACAATGATACCTTTGAAATAGACTAGAGCGAGCAAATCATTCCCAAAGCAAAAGTTATTATTTATGAAATCATTAATTAGGTAATAATCTTCAACGTACAAACATCTTTTCACAATTCTTTTAAATTGTGATATATAGAACATTCTCTCACATTTTCTGGAATCCTATTGTAAAAGCGTTCACATTGTTCAATAAAAGAATTACGAACTCAATGCAATCGGGTTAAAGGTTTGATAAGTTTACTCTTAGTTCTAGTTTTAATATCATGTAGGTGCATCACTAAATTTGGCAAAATCATTAATATTTTTCTTAATGTAAACGCCTTATCTCAGAATCTTTCAAAGTTCAAAATAGTTTTATATTATATAGTATATTTATCGAGGAAGGCTATATTATATAACGTTATTGTAATCGTAGATAAAGTGAATTATGTCATATTGATATAACTCACTACTACTATCTACGGTCAGCATTTAGAATGAGTTATGTGTCATACACAACTTTAAGTTATTTCCATACAACCACGTGGGCAAAGCCGCAAATAAAAATAAGTTATAATATAAATCAGCTTCACGCTGTATCCCGCACACAGCAGAGTTGCCAGAGGGAACCTAATGTCAAGACACTCCGTTCCCTACTTCCGCCGAATTTTAGAGGCATTTTTTTATGGAAAAGGACAAGGCAAACGAGCGCTCGGATCACCTGATGGTAAGTGATTACCGCCGCACACGACCCCGTGCAACACCAGAGGAGCTACAGGTGCGTTGCCGGCCTTTAAGGTGGAGATAGACGCGCTTTTTGAAGATACGCATGTCATATCGACCTGGAAACACTGCCGCGGGTAGGCCATTCCACAGTTCCGTGACGCGTAGTAGTGGATTGCCACGTATCCAGGTGGTGTGGATGATATTTTAGCTTATGGCGTACAGAAAATTCAGCGGCAGGTAAGAGGTCAAACAGTTCTTCAGAACACTCCCCACATGATAAATGCGATAGAGAACGCACAGCAAGGAAACGTCTCTACGCAAAGCCACAGTATCAAGCCTTTCACAGATCATTGAGTTCCCAATGATTCGAATGGCGCTACGTTGTATGCGATCAAATGGTTCAAGCTGATACTGGGGTGCACCAGTCCAGAGATCAGATGGCATTGCGTGTTGAGTGGTAAAACTCAACGCCGAGTTTTGCCTCGACACCAGAGCGAAGCAATGGAAATATACATTTAAATAAGCAATTCATATTCTCGACTGGGAATCGAATCCACAACCAATCGCGTTTACAGGCATACCTTATGCCCCCCCGCCACAACTGGCCTCTAGTCCTAATATAAATTGCTAAAATATCCAAAAAGTAAATAAAGGGACCAAAGAAAGCCTCATTACTGTTTCATCGGCCATGTTTTAACCGTTCTCGTTCACTGTGAAAGGAGGCATTCATTTTATTTCGGCACACAGATAAATTCGATGCATATTTTATCATCAGAAAAAGAACGTACAATTTTGTATGTAACCTGTGCGGGGACCGTGAAAAGATCAGGCTTTGGAAGCTATCCAAGCTCATTTATATACTCTTACATAAATATATGTGTATATATATATAGATATATATGCATGTAGGTATATACAATATAGTAAAATTGTAACAAGGTCTTGTTTTATATATATCTTTTATGTCAAATATCACAGGAATTAAAGCGGTTTGAAAATTAAAATAATCAGCTTCACGCTGTATGGCGCAGCAGGGTAGGCAGAGGCTAGTGTTAAGACACACCGTTCCCCACTTACCGCCGAGTTCTGGAGGCATTGCGTGTGTTGAATGACGGAACTCAACGCCGAGTTTTGCTTTGACACCAGAGCGAAGAAATGTAAGGTAAACAATATAAATTTTAAGTTAATATTTAATTTTCTCGAGTGGCGATCGAACCAGCAACCAGTCGATTTTACAGTAATACTTTGTGCCCCTGCGTAACGACTGGCCTCTAAAGCGGTTTGAATTATGCTAATTTTTTTTAACTAGTTAAAATTTATAATTTTTCATAGTAGTAGCACGCAGCACGCAGGTTCGCCCGCTTGAAGTTATTGTTATACTTTATACAAAATCTATACGCAAATTTTAGTCTGTGTTATTCTGATATATAAGATATATTAGGTAATATAAAGTTTCATCTAAATCCTTTTAGTAATTTTTGCGTAAAAGTGTAACCAATATTCATCTTCACAAATTTACACAAAATAATGAAACTAGTATAAACCCACAACCGTCGCGATTACAGTCATACGCCGTTCAAGAGTCATAAAGGCTGTTTTAAGCAAATGCAATTTTAAGTATATATAAGTAAATATATATTTATAAAAATCTAACAATCTTGCCCCTTGACCCGACCCCTCTTTTTCTGTCAGGGGTTAGAAAACATTGCTGATATAATAGGTTAGATAATAAATCCACGGGGTTCTTTTACGCGTTGGGTTTTTCCTCCATTTGTTTTACTCTTAAATGTTAGATTTTTTTCGCTTTTACAAGACTTTCCTTAATGGCTTAAATTATCGTTAAGATAATGAGTTCTAGAAATAATTTACGCTAAGAATTTTTTTTCTTTCATACTACAATACCTATATAATTATTATAAAAAAAGCTGAAGAGTTTCTTTGATGAGAGCACTAATCTCAGGAACTACTAGTGATTTTAAAAAGAAAAATCTTTTTCTCCTTTAAATGTTAGTCCAGAATGGTTATAGATTACATAACAACACAAAATGATCTATCGGAGGGAAATAATAATAAATATTTCTGCAAAAATTGGATAATTTTAGAACTTAGAAGCATATGCTATACAACTTTTAGTCATTTCCATTTGGTCCAGCAGGCGAAGCCTCAGGTCGAAGAGTATATACATAGACATTACCACAACAGATATAAATAAAATACGAATAAATGTATTTACGAGACCAGACTTGGCGCATAAATGGGTATAAAGTTTGACGATAAGCACGACAGGTTGTGGGTTCGATTCCCACTCGAGGAAATGGCAATGGAAATATGACACGCTGCCCTTCGTCATACAATAAATATGGAAAAGCACGGCGTTCAGTTCCGCTACTTAACACCTAGTCTCGAAATTGAAATGAAATC
Source organism: Heliconius erato demophoon (assembly GCA_018249695.1). NCBI lineage: Eukaryota > Metazoa > Arthropoda > Insecta > Lepidoptera > Nymphalidae > Heliconius > Heliconius erato. The sequence goes on from DWQW01005544.1 coordinate 16,610, forward strand.
AATCGAATTGTCTAAAGTAACAGAGAAACAAGTGGAGAACAAAGAACAAAAAAAATTGGACTAATAATTTGAAACGGAACAGTCACTCTTCAAGTAAATTACACAAAATGACCCAAAATCACAACACATCGTTTAATAACAATCCATTAGGCATTATGACACTTGAAGTGAAATCCGAAATCCGATATTTCAGTCGCAAGCCGTTTGATTTATATATAAAACTCACCAGGTGGACTTGGAAATATATTTTTCAGTACCAATTCCCACCTTGAATACCATCAATCTTCATCGGGCTCATATTTTGATAGTAATTGGTTTAGAATGTTTGAATGGGTGTCGATTATATATATATATATATATATATATATATATATATATATATATATATATATATATATATATATCTTCTTCTTCTTATTCTTCCTGGCATTAATTCCGGCTTTTGCCAGGGTCTGCCTTCCTACTTAACCTACTCCACTTTGCACGGTCTTTAGCGTTCTCGGTGGTTAGACCATTGGCTCTCATGTCCTGCATCACGACATCCAACCAGCGCTTCTTTGGGCGTCCGAGAGGTCTCACTCCAGGGACTGACACATCAAGGCACTTGCATCCGACATAGTTCTTAGGCCGGCGCGTAACGTGACCAAACTATCTCAGGCGACGCTCTTGGAGCTTATCCGCTACGTCACGTACTCCAAGACTACCTCGAATGAATGTGTTGCGTAAGCTCCTGATTGTGCCGAGATAGTGCTGGCCAACATTCGCTGCCGTATAAAAGAACCGGTCGGATGATGCTCATGTATATCAGACTCTTGAGTTTGGGCGGTATCCTGCGATCGCAGACCACACCAGTGACCTCCCGCCGTTTGGCCCAAGCAGCGCTTATCCGGCTATAGACATCATGATCGATGCCTCCAGACTCGTGCATAACGGATCCAAGGTACCTGAACTTTTCCGACTTAACGGCTGGTTCAGGACCTATAAGGATAGTGCTCGAGTCCGGGCTCCCGCAGGCCATGTACTCGGTCT